>OZ018389.1:44255377-44338891 GCA_963969525.1 Ontholestes murinus | reverse complement strand
GTTCGCTCTGTTCCCGACTCCTTGGGCCCGGCAGCAATTTGTCTCTTTTTCCATCTCAGGCTAAATGCGAGTGGTTCCAGTGTACATTGTACTCTGCTTTCTTCATCTTGGTGTAAACCTGACTTTTAATTTCCACCATTTCTAAATTGTCAATATGCCGAACATGTCCCCCCCCTCTTTTGCCTATCTTCATATTCAGTTCGCGACACTGTCATGTCCGGTCTGGTCAGATGTATTCACTTTTAATTAATTTTATCTAGTAACTGTCAACATTTCTTATTATTTTAACTTTTCTGAATCACACTGACCTGACCAAACAGTGTATAGCTGCTCAATGTTCTATTTTTATTGTACTTTCAACTGATGTCCTCAAATATGGAAAATTCGAAATCTAACCTCAAAATGTACGCCATGTGCACGTGGTCGCACCTCACGTAGGATTTTACTCTTAATTGTTTACAAGTAAGTCGCCCTTATTTTCTCAATGCGTCCATAATTACTTTTATTATTTTTATAAACTATTCTGTGATTTTATTACTACTTACTAATGTAATTTTAAATGTAAGATCTGTATTATTAAAAAAACATTTTTAGGCTCTGAAGATGCACACATGTGTGTGCGAAACGTTAGCTAGGTTCATAACAATATAGAGGACTTAAGCAAAAACCACATCTTTTATTGCTACCTACATTTCGTCTGGACTTGAATCCCGTTACTCCATTCTATTCTATATATATATATATAATATATATATATATATATATATATATATATATATATATATATATATAATATACATATATATATATATATATATATATATACATGCATTCAAATAAGAATAATAATAAAAAGTGGATTAACATTTTAATTTTGGCGGAAGTTTAAACAAAAAAAAAATAATAATAATGAAAATTTATAATTTTTTAACTGAACGTGTGAGGGATTGTTTTAATAAATAAGTATAAATGGAACTCTAGTCTGTTCGTTGGATCTTCCGTCGTAAGTCACAAACTATCGCTTCAAAAAACGACGAAAGTTTTATAGTGCGTTCTTTTTCTAACGCATTTGGTTTACTTTATCAGACTGAATGTTTTTGCGTCGTTTCTCGAAGCGATAATTTGTGACCTACGACGGAAGATCCAACGAACAGACTGTAAGATTGTTTATATCTTGTTTTGAATTTACTGTGTGGGGCCTATTATTTATGTAGCACATTTCAAGGAAACATCTTTGGAATTAGTTGTTGTCAAATTCCAGAATACTAGGGGCATTGAAATTAAAGTGATGGCCGGTAATACTTCCATGTCTGCTTAAGGCACATGCTTCAGGTTTGCATTTTATATCGCTCTTATGAAGCCTAATACGAGCTTCTAACTTTTTTGCCGTTTGCCCTACATATTCTACATCGCAATTATTACAGTTGAGTAAATAGACAACTCCACTAGCACACTTAATAGGTGTTGGATCTTTGAATTTAGAAAGGGAATGGTTTATCAATTTAAGATTGTATGTAGAGAATTTAATGCCATGTCCATTGAAAAGGGAGGTGATTTTAGGGGTTTGAGATCCTTAATAAATTGAATATTCTTATATACTATCGGGGTAGTTGTTCCGGCCTCTACAGTAGTGACGACGGCAGAGGTAACATTATTTGGAATTGAAAAGAGAAGTTTTTTAAGAAGTCTGGGAGGGTGTAAATTTTCAAGAAGAACGTTATACAATAATTTAAGATTTTTGTGATGAAACTGAGGGTGTGATAGCCCGCGAATTCTGTTTTTTAAAACAAGGATGATGTGTTTTTTTTTTGTTTTCCTGGATGGTAAGAGTGATATTGAATGTAACGGTCCGAGCTAATTGACTTCCTGTACCAGTCAAGAATAATTTCTTGGTTCTCATTTCTTATTACTTTACAATCTAAAAACGGAATACTGTTATTTGATTCAATTCTGAAAGTAAACTTTAATAAATCATAAAAGGAGTTGAAAATGTTTATGATATTTCTCTCAAATCCTCCTGGCAACCTGATGCGCGTTGATTTGCTTGAAAATAAGCCAAAACATTTACTTGAATTTCCTCATTCTCGGTTATTGGCTTTGGTTGTTTTTTTCTGCGTTTTGTTTTCCAAATAGTACAAAATTAGACTCCAGTCTTCGAAACATTTTTCTATCCATTGGCGGTAAGTGTGGATAAGTTTCGTTGAAAGTTTTGCAAGTTCTCTCAACAATTCTGTTGCACTGGCCCATATATGACAAATAAATTCATAATTTCTTCATTAGTATAGGTATTCAATTTATTATTACTCGAAAGAAGCGTACACAAATATTAATTCGTTGGATTCAACAAATATTGACAGAAGCCTACTATGGTGCCCGTGTAAATAGAACAGGAATCATTCAAATAAAAATTCTTGAATGAAATTGTTGCTGTTGAATAATTTATCATTTATTAGTGTTTTGTAATTTCTTATTTTTAAGGCCAATACAATTGATAACATCGATTGTAGTACGAATTACTGAATTAAAGTAAATTTAAACCACTCCTTAGAAAGTGTTTTATTACAAATAAGGAAATTGTAGAACATTATTACAAATTAATTTGGTTGTTTGAGTACGTGAAAATGTTGATATGAGTAAAACACAGTTTGGCACTTTTTTCACTTGTTTTATTATAAAACAAGTGAAAAAAGTGCCAAACTGTGTTTTACTCATATTATTACAAATTATTCAGTTTAAAAATAAGTATTTTCTTAACCAAACTAAAACAGAAATTTTAGGTGAGGTAAATTGCATTATATAATTTCGAAATAAGTTTGCTGTCTTGTAGGGTATAAACATTGAGCACTTGAATAATACTTAATTTTTTATCCGGTTTGTTAAAAAGCAGCGTTATTTCCCTGATTTCGTTTCATTGCTTCAACTTAAAATTCCATCTACAACCGCAATCCATTTAAGAATGCTAATTAGTGTTAAAATATGTCTGTTCTGAATAAGCAATGTGATTTTCTAACTCTGATTAGCCTTTAATTGTTCATATAGCCTGTTGCTTTAATTACACGAAATTCGTCTTAAAATTTAATGAAAATTACGTTCCGTGAAAAGACTAATGATGCCTATAATACAACTAGAAACCACGGTCCCTAACTCGGGGATGATTATTTATGTGAGGGAAATCCCTTATTCTTGGGATAGCCCCAAATATAATTGGTCTAATTAATATTGCGTTGTTTTCTGTGGTTATTTAACCACGCACAGTTTATCAACCGCATTACGTTTTAGTGCGTAACGTTTTCGTGATTAATGAGGTATTACATGCATAATTAATTTGTTTTGTTTTGCGAATTCAATCATCAAGTTAGATATAATTAACGCACAGAAATAAATACAAAAAATAAATTAGCGAAATATCAGAAAACAAAGACTTTGAAGAACAACTCGCCAACTCTTCTTGGCTTATTTGGTCATAACCTCCCATTATATTTCCCCGATTATAAATGAATGTTCGTAATTTCTTGTATATATTAATTTACTAAAGACTGAATTATTTAAGTAATTAAGAGGAATTGTATTTATTTATTATTAAAATTGAAAATATGATTGCACGTTAAGGACATATGTTGTTTGCTGCTCTTACACAAGCTGTGTACAGAGTTTATTTAATCGGTATTCGGTGTTATTCCAAAGTAAACGTATTCACTGTTAACCGATCAGGTTAAATATATAATCAATAATGAATTTTATTTTGCAGATACAAATAGAGATACAACGAAGTTTTATCCTTTCATGTATTTAATGTTGAAAAATAACAGTTAATATTTAATTAATTGCTCACTTAACCCGCGGTGAAACATATTTGAAAAATCTTGATTAGAAATTTAAAACACTTGGTTTGTTTCACAGAATATTTATTATTTTTTATCCGACTAGTTTCGACAAAATGTCATTATCAAGGAGTAATGAATAATGTACAAAAGGTTACACTAATATATATGGATTACACATTCAGGTAATAAGGGCCGTCATAATCGGGGACTCCCAAATCTCTTCAATATTGTTAGTTATTCGTTTGCCGCTAATTATGACCTTATTTATCTCTAGTCCCTCTCTGTAATTAAGATGCCGACCTTTATTACCTGAGTACAATATTTTTAAATTATCATTTTGGAAAAAAATGATTATTTTCTATGCAATGTTGCGAAAATCCAGTTGTTAGTTTTTTATTGTATATTGATTTATGTTCTTGTAATCTTGCTTCAAAAGTTCGTCCTGTCTGTCCTATGTATATATGGTCAGAATAACCACACTTTAATTCGTAAACACCGCACTTCTTTAATTGGTCTATCCTTGAATTGCTGTTGCATAATATTTTCTTGATGTTCAGTGGGTTAGTCACAATAACATTAAAATTGTATCCTTTAAAACTATTTAAAATTTTATTTGATAACTCACCAGCAAATTCTAATTTATGCCAACTATTTTTTTTCTATTTTATTGTGTGCGTTATAAAAATATGTATCTAATTGTTTCAATTTCAATTCAAGGGAACACTGTAACCATAATTTGTCGCAATTGTTTTAATAATATTTAAAGTTAATAGTATTTAGATGTATATGGATAAGTCTATGTATTAAATAAAGAGTGGACGGTGCTCATTTTGATTTTAAAATGGGTGTTGGAAGAATTTGGATTAATTATATCTGTAAATGTAGGTTTTCTAAAATTTAAAAATTCTAATTTATTGTTTGATTTTTTTATTGTAAGGTCTAAGAAGCTGAGAGAATCATTGTTTTCGAAGACTGATGTGAATTGGATATTTTTATTAATTGAATTTAAAAACATTGCAAAAGAATTTAATTGTCTAAAAGTACCACCCCAAATGCAAAATATGTCTTCAACGTAGCGTGCCCAGTAGAATATGTGTTTTGATTTTTTTTATCGGCGAAAATAATTTCTTTAAAATTTGCCATAAAGATTTCCGCTAATAGTGGTGATAACGGTGAACCCATATGGCAACAATCTTTGAAAGTGTGATTCTGCTTAGAGTACACCATCGTGAAAATTATTGCTCATTTAGCAAATTTAACAGGGGTCGTATCGTTAGAGAAATTGCTAATCGCTACAACTACAGTCATGCACTGATATGCATAGAAGTGATAGGGTGTTGTTAGGTCATGAATTTTGATTCTGTTTGGCGATGCATAAAGTGCGAATGAGGGTGATACATAGACTTTAGGAACATCGCGAAATGGAATTTTCTTATGAGAGATCTGTGTAAACTTATTAGGTTATGGGGTGTTTTGATTAATAGAAATTGATTTCGTTTGATATTTATCAAAGGCAGGCGATTTATGGATAGGGTAATAGCACTTCCGTTTCTGCAGCAGTTATAAGATACACTTTTCCGGCAAGGCAATACCAGTTCTCATATTGTAAGTCTCTTTGGGCCGATTTCAGAAAGAGCGAACGAGCGATTAAGCGTACTTAATATATTAAAATTGCCCTGAAAATAGATATAATGGTAGTCTAAGTAATAATCAAATAATTTTTCAATTAACAGTTGTAACTTAGTATAAAACAATATGCATGCGTATACATCTAAATCTAAATTCAAAAATATACTATCCACTCTTCCGGTTGCAGAAAGGCTGTTAGACGCCATCGATGTTTATCTTAATATTATTCAAACCCAGCATTTGGGTAAATACAACCCGTCCAAATTACAATCTCCCCCGATAAAATTTAAAGTTCCCTCCCAGAAAACAATTTGGCTTACTCGTAATTAAGTAAGCCAAATTAAAAGCACATAGCAAATGAAAAGTCGTTCATCTAAAGAGATTTGCAAAGAAGAATTAAATATCCGTTTGGAATACAGTGAAAATATTTTACATGTAAAGTATATTCATGAAATTCCTACCGTAATAGGAAATTTAAACTAGTTAAGCCCGGCCAATTACCCACTTTATTTAGTATTTACCACCAAAAATACTAGAGGATTGTGTTATAAAATGTGTTAATTTTATGTTAATTGTTGCACCTTTATTTATCACACTGTCTGTATAGTTAGAGATCCACATATGTGCGTTTAAGTTTAATTAGATATTAATGTGGTCAATTCTCGAATTTTAATGTTTTACATTAATGGTCCTTCGAAAAGTTATTAAAGTCGCAACATTTTTTGGTCCGTCGGACCGGATATTATTCAAAAAGTTTTTGAATGCCAGTGCATATCAAGTCAAGTTGTGCGAGATATAAAAAAAGAACAGTGCAGGTTTTGACAAACAAAAAAACTGCTATTGTGAACTGTTCACGACTAGTCCGTGCGGGCTACAAAGATGAAGACCCCGGTTTCGAGACAACTGTTACCGGCGTTCAGTTTACCTGAACGTGGTAACAAATGCGTAATTATATTTTAATCCATTTTACGAGCTAACCATTGCTCCTAATAATAATTTGCATAAATTCCGCATTATTGAAATAATCCAAACGAGATAATTTTCCAAAATGTGCAGCTGCCAGTGCGGAACAATAGGTCGGGCCCTTTTTCGGCGAAGAGGATCATTACCTGTTCCCGGAATTGCGGGGCCTACGTGACCGAAACAAAGCCGCGTCACCGATGACCACCATATAAAACCAGGCTCCGGCCATCGCTTTTTACCAGTCGTCTGCCATCAGCAGCGGTGGTCAGCCTGGTCGGCTTTGCCGATTCAAGCCTCTTGCTCTTTGTATATTGTATATTTTCTATGTCTCTATGTTTCTTTATTCCGTAATATATTTTCTTCTTCTCCGGCCCCATGTTTTAATTTACACACTTTCTCTTGTTCTTTACTCTGTTTCACAGCTAGCCGGTGCCCATACGTTGACGTGGCGTGGAAGCTCAAGCAAGTATCACCGAAGGGAAACTGTTTAATCGAAGCCTGCGGCTGCTAATCGATGGTGTACCTCGCCAGGGACCCCTGGGCCGCCTCCAGTGCGGGTTGGTTCCAGAAAGTATCGTCGGTGCTACTTCCTTGACACTCCGTCACCAGGACGTCTTCCCCGTCCACCGTTAACACAACAAGCGAGGAAGGAGCCGCGCAGGTCATCAAAGTTAGCGGAGTCGGAACGTCATCATCATCGCCGGGTTGTTCAGCAGTCAGCAGCCAGCGGAATCAATCAGAGTTTCGGTGAGTCCCATCAATCCATTTTCTTTATTGCATATCTATATCGTGTTCCAAAATGGCTGAGGTTTCTCCGGAACTTTCGTCACAATTAGAATTATTGTCACAAAAGCGTACGTATATTCAACGAGAGTTAAATAATCTAGAACATTTTTTTAATAACGCAACAGACGATATTGTTGAAGACCTCAAGTGTGACTTAGAGAAATTAGCAATTATATAGGCGAAAATAAACAGCTTGAGGAAAGGGCATATGATCCCGATTTTAGTGATAAATTTGTAAATATTAGAAATATATATATATATTAACAAGTAAATATCATGCATTGGCTCGTCGCGTACCTGCGTCACAAGAATCGAAACGCGAGAGCTCTGATTCGGGCAGTTATACTGCGAAAAATATTCAGTTACCTGAAATTAAAATACCAACCTTTAGTGGAAATTGTAAAGAGTGGTTGTCATTCAAAGACACATTTTATTCCGCAATTGATAGTAATGAAACGTTATCAAATACTCAGAAGTTACAATATTTAAAATAACTTCGCGGAAATGCCGCAGAAGTAATTACAGGCTTAGAAGCAACGGAAAATAATTATACAGCTGCATTAGAAATTTTAAAAGATACATTCCAAAACAAGCAAATTATTGTAAATAGTCGTCTTAAGGAATTATTTAATATACCAGTTATCGCGGAGAATGATTTAGATTCTTATAGAATTGTTTTCAACACTGCTTCACAACATATACGTGCATTAGCGTCAATCGACCGTCCTGTACAATATTGGGATGATATGTTAGTATATTTAATTGTTACTCGTTTACCACCTATGGCGAAAGCGGAATGGGAAAGTAAATTAGCAGAGGACAAACTAGCTAGTTTTGAGAAGATTAAAAAATATTTAATTAAAAAATGTCAAATGCTAGAGGTAATGCAGGATCCAAAGATAAGTGCAGATTATAAAGAGACCACAGGTCCTAAATTTTCAAAGGAAATTGTTTTTTTTGTTTCATGTGCAAGCGCGATCATGCTATCTTTCAATGCGATTCATATTTAAAACATAATGCTAAGAAAAGGATAGAGCTAGTTCGTACGAAAAACCTATGTACCAATTGTCTAAGGCCAGGTCATGTAAATTTAGAGTGCAAGTCTAACAAGACTTGTAAAAATTGTAATAAAAGGCATAATTCACTGTTGTATATCGATCAAGTAGCTCAAGCGAGCGCATTACAGTCACAGGGAAACAAAAGCACCGTGTTATTAACAACATGTTGATATAATTGATTCATCAGGAATGCGTCACAATATACAGGGTGTCCCGTTAATGTGGGGAAATGGCTGGACCATATATTCCTGGGGTCAAAATATGATGATTTAACACAACTTATCTATATCCAAAAATTTATGGTTAAGCCGGAATTTGTCTTCAAAGTTTAAAAAATTGTTATTTCTTTTGTTTATAACAATTGAAGGCTTTATTCGATTTGAATAAAATTTATTATTAATAACTACCATAATATAATACATCATTTTAGTTATTATGGTCATTAGTGATTGACAGGAAGTATAAAAAACAGTAGTACCACCACTTAAAAACTAAAATATTTTTTTATTGGTGCATCCAATAAAAGCTAAAAAAATATTTCTTGAAAGACCAATTCATTTTAAAACTTTTTTGTTTCGTAATAATATTTGATATCGTTTACGGTTTTTGCACAAAAAAATAAAATATGAATATAGTATGCAGATTTGCACTCATTAATAAGTAAATCAACTTATTCAATTGAATAAAAATTAAATAATATTAATTGATACAATAAAGCAAAACAACATCTAACACTTTTTAAACAATTTTCTTCGCAAAATCCTATTACAAGCAAGAAATCTGTTTGCTGCAAATGTGAATATTTATGAACTATAATAAAGTTAACAATAAATGATTTAAAGATACTCAGTAATTATTATTTTACATAATTTACATTATTTAAACAAAGACGGCCACGAAAAACATATATTTTCGATTTGATGGAAAACTAGATTTTGTTTTTACTAGATAAAAAAATATATTTTATTTTTTTGTGCGAAAACCTTACAAGATATTAAATTTTGTTAAGAGACAAAAAAGTTTTAAAATCAAATTCTCTTTTAAGTAGTATTTTTTTAGTTTTTATTGGATGCACTAATAAAAAAATATTTTAGTTTTTAAGTGGTGGTACTACTGTTTTCTATATTTCCTGTTAATCACTAATGTCCATAATAACTTAAATGATGTATTATACTAAGGTAGTTATTAATAATTAATTTCATTCAAATCGAATAAAGCGTTCAATTGTTGTAATCAAAAGAAATAAAAAAATTTGAAACTTTGAAGACAAATTCCGGCTGAACCGTAAATTTTTGGATATAGATAAGTTGTGTTAAATCATCATATTTTGACCCCAGGAATCTATGGTCCAGCCATTTCCCCGCATTAACGGGACACCCTGTATAGCAGGAATAGGGGCGAATACAGTAATGTACAGTATCGTGGGCTAAACTAGATTCACAAGTTAAAAAAATTTGGGAGATTGAAGCGGTAGATTTGGAAAAGGGCACTAGATCGTCAGAAGACATTTTATGTGAAAATTTCTTTAAAAAAAACGTTGAATAGGGACAGAGAAGGACTTTTCGAAGTTGCTTTGCCGTGGAAAAGGGTTACAATGGAATTGGGTACATCATATAATGTAGCGTATAAACGTTTGATATCCTTAGAAAACTGCATGAATAGGGAACCGCAATTTAAACGGTTGTACAATGACTTTATGAACGACTATTTAAAGTTAGGTCACATGACAAGGGTAAATTTAAATAACCAACAATTGTTAGATTCATATTTTTTACCACATCATGGAATTATGAAAGAGAATAATTTAACAACGAAATTAAGGGTGGTATTTGATGCAAGTGCTAAATCTAGCTCAGGTCACTCATTAAACGATTGCCTGAATAAAGGCCCCACTCTGCAAAATGAGTTTTGTTTTGACTAAATTTAGAACTCATCAAAGTGTTTTCACCGCGGACATACAAAAGATGTACAGATAAATTAAGGTTAGACCACAAGATTGGACCTATCAGCGAATACTATGGAGATTCGCTCCAAATCATAAAATTGAGACATATGAATTAAACACGGTAACCTATGGTATGTGCTGCAAGCCAAATTTATCGGTTAGGTGTTTAAATCAGCTGGGATTCGAATGTAAGGATAACAAAACATGTAAAGTCATACAAAATGATTTTTACATGGATGATCTTTTAACGGGAGTATCGTCAATAGAGGAAGCTAAGTCAATTAGAAACAGTATAAGAATTACGTTATCTAAGGGAGGATTTAAATTACATTAATGGGCTTAAAACGATCAAGAATTGATTAGCGATCTTGAGTCGCACTCCGATGGGGAAAATGTAGTTATTCCCACAGGGTCATGTATAAACGCGTTAGGTGTTAAGTGGGATTCAAATTTAGATTTACTTGTATATAATAGTTTTAATATTAGGTTAAGCAATAAAATCACGAAACGAAATATTCTTTCGTCAATAGCGCAATTTTTTGATCCTTTGGGTTTGCTTGGACCAACAGTAGTATACTAGCAAAGTTAATTTTACAACATTTATGGCAGTTACATTTAGATCGGGATCAGGTCGTGCCAAAAGAAATAGAAATTAAATGGCGCCAATTAGTATCAGAATAAAACAAACCTATAATTATTCATGTGCCTAGAAAAGTAGTCACAGCATTTAACGCAATAACTGAAATTCACGCATTTGGTGATTCAAGTGAGCGGGCGTACGGGGCAGTGATATATGTCCGGTCTATTACTTCTGATGGGAAATCTAACTGCGTCCTATAGTGTGCAAAATCTAAGGTAGTACCATTAAAGGTAATAAGCTTACCTAGGTTGGAACTTTGCGCTGCGGTTTTAACGACGCAATTAGTTCAAAGAGTTAAGATTCAATTGCCGAACTGTAATCGCGTACATTATTATTCCGATTCGAAAATAACGCTGTCATAGATAAAGGCGCCGCCAAGAAACTTTAAAACGTTTGTAGCCAATAGAGTAGGGCAAATTCATAACCTATCAAATCCCACTGAATGGTATCATGTAGCAGGTCATGAAAATCCAGCAGACCTTATTTCTAGAGGTTGCTGTCCTGGGGAGTTAAAAAATAATTCATTATGGTGGGATGGCCCATCATTCATCAATATCGATAAAGAGTTAGTAGAGTTTATACCAAACTCCGTTCATAGCAATTTAGAGTTACGGGTGGTTTTTACAATACAGGGCGGTAAATATGACATATCGTGGGTCAAACGTATGCCAAAATACTTAAAACTACGTAGAGTATTCGCGTGGATGTTAAGATTTATAAGCAAATGTAAAGAAAATCACCAAAGACGTGAACAAGAATTAGAGATAAATGAAATAGAAGAGGCAGAAATCAAATTATTACAAATGATACAATATACACATTTTAATGCGGAATTAGAAGATTGAACAAAGGTCAGAATATTAAACCAAAAAGTAAATTGTTGTATTTAAATCCATTTTTGGATTAATGAGGGTTGGGGGACGGCTTCGACATTCAAAATTACCATTTGATTTTAAACACCAAATATTGTTCCCAACAAAACATTATATTACAAATTTAATTATAACAGAATGTCACGAAAATCGTTACATTCGGGTGCACAAGGAACCCTAGCGTATATAAGAAACAAATATTGGATCATAGCAGCTCGTGACGCAATTAGGAAAGACAACTATCAATGCATTATTTGTTTTAAAGCGAAACCGACATCAAAATCACAAATAATGGCAGATATGCCAAATTATCGCGTAGAACAATTACGTGCTTTTGTAAGAACAGGGTTAGATTATGGGGGGGGGGGGGCAATTTTTGTCAAAGAGAATCGGCTAGTAAATCGGTTAAAGCTTACATTGCATTGTTCATATGCATGGTCACCAAGGCCATTTATTTTGAAATCGTTGGCGATTTAACAACCGATGTATTTTTAGCAGCTTTGCAACGTATGATTTCACGAAGAGGGATGATTAAAGAGTTATTTAGCGATAATGCGACAAACTTTGTGGGAGCAAACAGGGAACTCCAGTCAGTAAATAACATTTTAATCGAAAGTAACGAGGCAATCAGAAAAGAATTAAGCGAACTTAATATTTCGTGGAAGTTTATTCCAGCCAGAGCACAGCATTTCGAGGGTTTGTGGGAAGCAGGTATTAAACAAGTTAAAATGCACCTTAATGAAGTAAGGAAAAATGCTAATTTAACATATGAAGAAACGCATACGCTTTTGACACAAATCGAAGCCATTTTGAATTCGTGTCCTTTACAACCCCTATTAAACTATCCAAACGACTTATCTGCCCTCACACCAGCACATTTCCTTACTGGTGAGTCCTTGCAAGCCCTACCGGAACGAGACCTTAGTGACGTTAACATCACAAGATTATCCAGATGGCAACATGTTCAGCAAATTAAGCAACACTTTTGGAACCGGTGGCACAAGGAAGTTGCAACCCAGAGGGCGATGGCAGCAGAAGCGGACCTTGAAGCCAACTAAAGGGGAGCTAGCCCTTATACGAGAGGATGGAATGGCACCATGCCAATGGAGAATGGGACGCATTGAAGAGGTCCATCCAGAGAAAGATGGACACATCCGCGTCGTGTCGCTCCGCACCCGATCAGGAATTGTGAAACCACCTATGGTGAAAATGTGCGTCTTTCCAAGAACTGACATATAAATTCTATAACAAGTGCGCATAAATCTAAACAAGTGTAATTATTCCGAACTCTAAGACCTTTTCTCATTGTAATTAAATTTTCTCTCTGTAAATACTAAATAGTAGTTTAGGAGTGTTCTCGTTGTAATATTGGTTTTTGTATATATGGAGCTCTAGCTAATTGTTAGATACATATCAACGGGGTGGAGGATGTTGCCGTGAATGCAAACAAAAGTTTCCGACCGTGGGACCCAGGTACCGAACACGCGGCTCGCGACCTTGGGAAGATTAGCGACAACAGGGAAAGTTGCCACCTCTTTCAGATCAAGAAAGAACCAATGGGAAGGGTGGCACCCCCTACAAAAAGAAGTCCCCCCACGAAACACCGAGCACCCCGAGAGAGAAATAAAAAAGCAGCAGGACTCGACAAGATATTCTCGTAACAACATAATCCGTATTATTATTATTACACTGTGTGTATAGTTAGAGATCCACATATTTGCGTTTAAGTTCAATTAAATATTAATGTGGTCAATTCTCGAGTTATAATATTTTACATTAATGGTTCTTCGAAAAGTTATTAACGTCACAACAATAAATGACATTATTTATACACGTGTAGTGAAAATTACTGCTTGGGCTCTCCCAAGATAACATAATATCCAGTGGGGGATGTTGAGAATCGATAGGTACTAAAGGATTGTCACACTTATTTATATTGCAAGTTAAATGTCCAGTTGAAAAAACAAAACAAAAATCCAGATTTTGTTTGTTAACATGTGGATTAATAAATTCTGGAATATTAAAATCACCACAAACAATAGCTATTTGATCCGAAATCAATGTATTTAAGTATTATATACACGTGATAAACTCGTTGGACGGGGTTTGGAGTGCTATGTATAAACATATTAATAATAGACGCTTATAGAGATTTTATTGTATTAGGACTAGTTGTGTCCTTAAACTGCTATCCACCGCTATTAAAGTGCCGCCTAGTACTTGGAAATGCGCTTTTTTCATTATAATTGACATGCTCTTTGATCCACGGTACAGTTAAAAATATAACATCAAAATTCAAAATGGGTGGAGTAAAACACTTGTTTTGTTCCATGATTTTATTATCAGTTTCCTGACACGTGTTTCGATCCGTTACGATCATTTTTAAAGTTTTAACTTTATCGTAACGGATCGAAACACGTGTGAGGAAACTAATAATAAAATCATGGAACAAAACAAGTGTTTTACTCCACCAATTTTGAATATATGGTTCCATCAAGAAAGTAGCAGAAGAAGTATTGAATAAACATCAAAATTGTTACACTCTACGTTATTGTAAAAAGAAGCTGTTTTTGCCAGGTACGTTTTGATAGTTGCAGCTGAGTAATATCTGCTGAGAAGTGTCTAGTTTTCAGAATTATACTTTCCCAGTTCTGTTTAGTGTGCTTATAATTGATATATCATTAATAAACTTAATTCTTAAACTAGTTTCCCCCTTTCGAACTTCTTTCTTTTAACTCAGCGTGTAACAATTTCAATTCATTTCACTGCATTAAACTTAAATCTCGTTTGAATTTAAAGGTATTAGTATTTTGATTAGAGAAGTCAAGTTTTAATATACCATCAACTGTTTGAATATTGTTATACATTATTTTAATTGGACGGTGATTTTGACTGTTTTTCTTTCCAAGACGAATCACATTTTTTGGTTGAGGAAATGGTCCGCGATTGTGCAGAATTTTGTCGATTACTTAAAGATCATGCTGTTTTCTATCATCTAAACTTGAAGAGTGTGATTCCGGAATATTGTATAGTGACTATGTCATTTACAGCTGTTTCTGATATAACAGACACTGTCTAACTATTCATTCCTTGATTGCTGAATTGTTGAAGTTGAGCTGAAATAGTATCTAAGCTTTCTTCCATATTTTTAACTTTCAAACGTATTAATTTTGGTTTCACATCTTTGTAATAATTCTTGCATTTCCATCTTAAACGGCGCAAATAAATTATTTAAAAGTTTGTCAAATATGTTTTCTATTTGGCTAATTTGCTTTTGATTAAATGATACTGCTCCACTTAATGCACGACATTTATTATATTTTTAAGAACTAGTTTTCAAAGACTTCAGTTCACTAATTTCCAGCGTAGTTAGATCTAGAACAATAAACGATAGACAAACTTTACGCTACTGTTTTTGAACACAAACAAAGGCGAAATATACCACGGAAGGGTAACATAAGAAAGCAAAGGAAATAGTAGGAAAATTAATAAATTTATTCGAATACGCCCGCAAATAATTTATGTACATCTGTCTAATATACATGCACACATACAGATAGATATCTGTTTATCTGTAGAAATATAAAAAAAAATCGTGTGCTAGGCCGGCCGCGTAAATTTTGCAGAATCAACCTTAAGCGTAGAGGAAATGCACAAAATTTAAATAAATAATAAGCTTAGCAATCAAGTGCCTAATATATAATTATACAATTACAATCTTAACACTTATAATACTTTGGTATACTACTTTCAAAATTATTGACAAAGTATTTTACTAATAAAAAACGATTTATCAGGAGCTTCACTTTCGACGTGCACTCGCTAATCCACATTTTCAATATCATATAAATCCTGCTTGATTATTGATTTATGCTCACATGAAAGTCAAGGGTACCCTTCGCCAACATAGTTGATGATTTTGTCTCTCTTTGCTTAAAAAAAATTAGACCTGCTAATAATACGAATCTGTCTGATGCCCATAGTAATTGTCCATCGTTCATCTTAAATCTAACTTTCAAAAGCGATTTAATAATTATTATGGCCCTATTACCCAACCAAAAATCAACTGGGGATGACTCTGTTGTATCCTTCTTAATCAAGATTCTAGATTTGTTTTTGCTAATCAGCTTCAGGTTATTATAAATCTTGCTATTGACATATGCACATTTCCATCAAAGTTTTTAAAAAGGGTGAGAAACAACTTTGTTAACGCGCCATCTATATGCTTTCGAACGTCCGCACTTTTGGTTGAGATGGGGTGGTCGAGACGTCAAGGGTGGCCGGAACGGTTAATGGCGCACATCAAAACTCGAACAATAATAGACTGAAATACTGATACTGTAAAAATTGTAAGCGTTCGTATACCAAGAATTAAATGTGTTGGACCGACAAGAGTTTTTTCATAAATTAACCAATCTCGCTGTTTATGCATAATCCACTAACACCAATCAAACACACTTTTCCCGAGCCTTTGATATCTTGGACCACAACACAATCCTAATAAAACTTGCTGACTTTGGGTCTGTTTCAAGTCTCCTACATATGTTGACGATAATGGTTGCTACTCCTAGATATTTTTAATGGATTCTGGTGTCCCGGAGGGTTCTAATCTGGGACCGCAATTTTTTGTTATTTTTTATAAATTCGCTACTAGATTCCTCAATCTGTCATGTACTGGCCTAGGCAGATGACATTAAATTCTTCAGTAAAATTTCTTTGTCAAACAATGGTATATCTCAGAATAATATTAACATATTAATATCCTGGTGTTAAACACATAAACTGATTCTAAATGCTCACAAGTGCTGCTGCTGCTGTCACTTTCTCGGAAATCCAACGTTCTCCTGTCGACATACGCAGTATAGATCTAAGCATTTTATTTACCTATGACTTAAATTTTATTAGTTACCGTATTAGCAACAGCGCAATATATGTTTCAAGAATGTATAAAGTTTATGTAGTTTATCGCGAACGTGGTGCTGATTGTTGATTAATTGTTTGTTACTGGAAAGACATGGTATGACAATATTTGCCGCTAAAAGAGAAGAGCTTACTACCATGCTTATTTGGAAGTTAATTCACAACAGAGTGGACACCATCTTCCTATTGTCGTAACAAGGTACACCAGCGGATTCTACATTCCAGGAGCCCGTACCTATCGGGTTTCCTGTTGGGCAATAATGTGCTTTCTGAAATGATTTCTTCGCCTGAAGAAGACACGGTGTATCGAACGAGACTGGTTTGATCATTACCAGCTGAATTTTGTCTAAACTATACTTACTAAGATAAGAATAATGTGTGATATTTAAAGTTATAAAAGATGTATTAACAAGTATACGGGGTTTTGCTATATTTGAGTGGAAGTTCGAATAAACATTTTAAGGTTGCTAAGTAGGTTAATTTATTATTGATCTATTTGATCTACTTCGAGTAACATTTGTAAAATTTTTACGATGTTATATGGTATTTTTGAAATTTAGTTGTAAAATCCATCTATTTCTTCTGAATGATTGTAATCGCTGTACTAATAATAGTAGTGTAGGTAACAAATTCATCCAGTTGCAATTTTAAAACGATAAAATTCTCTGGATATCTCCAGCACAAGTATACGAAACCTTATAAAATCGATCCTACCGTCATATAAATTGAAATATATAGCTCTATGCATTTCGAAGGGGTATATCAATATTCATCCTTTAGATATGACTGGAAATCACATTTAAATGAAATATTAAGATAAGCATACTTTATTAGAGTTCCTGAGGCGGAAAAATATACACCAACCTAAAAAATATAAATGTCGGAAAAATATCGAATTTTAAAGGCCCCCAGAGGAATATTGTTTGAAAGCTGATAAGCAGGCGATTTACCGTGCGTTTACAATAAACATGACAAAAAGCCATTATAATGTATATAGAACAACAAACGAGGCGTTGATTGTAGGGACTGTAAAACATGAACATATTACCGCCCTTGTTCATAAAAACAAAATCGATATATTAATATGTAAAACAAAAATACAGCATTTGACGAGTAATTGGTTTGATAGGTGTGTAGACTATTATGTAGTAAATAACATATTACTTTTCAAGAACGTTAAGCTATTAATATTTCCGTGGCAACGAAATGCGGGCTGTTAAGAGCTCGTTAAAAACATTAAATGTGCCGGTTGACAATTGGCATGTTATTTTAATTACAATTTTGGAGAACAAACTAGATTCGAAATTGATTCAAGAATTTAATTTAAATTTTGAGAAAAATTGATTACCTACACTGAAAGAATTATTAGATTTTTTAGCTAAGCGCACAGTGGTCCCAAATGCCGAAAAGGTGGTCATAATATGAAGACGTTGTTCAAACTGCATCAAACTTAGTAGATAAGGCCTTTTTAGCTCGCTGATGAAGAATCCTTAATCAAAATTTAAAAAAACAAAATGGTGGATCCAATATGGCGGACAAAAAATTTAAAAATAGTCATATTTTTTTTATTTCGTACACATGGGATTTTTTGGGTGCTTATTAAAAATGTTTAGTCAAAATTGAAAAAAACAAAATGGCGGATCCAATATGGCGGACAAAAATTAAAAAATACTCATATTTTCTTCGTATACAGGGGATTTTTTAGGTGCTTATTAAGAATGTTTAGTCAAAATTGACAAAAAAAACAAAATGGCGGACCCAATATAGCGGACAATAATTAAAAAGTACTCATATTTTCCTAAAATGTCATATACAGGGGATGTTTTTTCTTAAATCGTAAAATCTTAATAGTAACATCTTTATCTTTAGTAATAACAGCTTAATAATAACGTATATGTTTAATATTTGTCGTCCGACGAATTCACAGAATCGTCGTCACTAATCCCACATTCATACCTCGGCGTGTCTAACAGCTGCAGAACCTCAGCGTCTAACACCTTGAGTTGCTTCACCGGCAATTTTCTAAGACATTTGCTCAATCGGTAGAATGGAAGTCTCAAGAATCTTGCTGCTGTGCAGCAGAATTTTTTAGCACTGTTGTCGGTATGCAATACCAGGGGTACAGTTGTACGTAGAAACGGGCCGTGTCTATACAATACTTTTCAAATTTGGGTATATTGATTTGAAAGCCACAATATAAGGCCTGCAAAATGACGTGAAATTTCTTGATCAAGGTTACGACATTCCAGTGATTATGGTTGAAAGTGTGGTATTAAAAAAAAACGGGGCGCAGTGTTTCCGTCGTTCGTACTTTCTTACCCCTGTTTTGGCATATCGACCAAAAGTCCCAACTTGTTGCGGAATCCCTTTTGAATCGATTGTTTGCGAAGTCCGACCTTCGATTTGTCTTCGCCGCGATTGTGCCCTTTCTTAAACTCCAGTTTGTACGATATGTGCAAAAGGCATTCAAAAAAAACGTATCCAGGCATGCAAAAATACTACAAAAATACGAGGGCTTTTTGTTTTAAAGTGCTTCATTCCTTTTTATGAACGTTTTTATATGAGGATTTAAGCCCGAAAAATGAACTTTTTTTTTAAACGTGCGCCATTTTGTTTAGAATCAAAATTTTCAAAATCCGGTCCGTATTTTTTTAGAGTATCCATCAGTGATTCAGAAAACATTTACTTTTTTGTACCAGGTCCATTGCTGTTTCCAGGATCTTTTCGCCCGTTTTGCCCTACGCTTCGAGAGAGACCTCCATTTTCTTTATTTTGTTACGTCATTTTTGAAAATTTTCTTTTAAAAAAAATTGGAAGAAAAGTTCAATGTGCATACAATAAATATATGAAAACAGCTTTTTAATAGGACTTTAAGATTTTGTTTAAAAAAATCTAGAAAATGAACTTTTTTCCCCCAGTCTAGAGTGGCCTAACCCCTTAATGAAAAGTATTACAAAAATTAAAATTACAAAAAAAGAGCAAATTTGAGCACCTCCTGATTATGGGACAATTATTTAGAATCAGTTAAGTAATAAGGGGACCCTAATTCGAGAGTGGGATCTAGTGGGACTTTTTTTTTAATGGACATTTAAAGATTAACTTTCAAACCTGGGACTCATAAAACAGCATATTTTACACGTTACGTTACTCCAAGAGTAACCAAATTAATTTATAATACGACATATTCTTTAAAAATACTTACTTGTATTGGGAGAATCCATGTCGACTGCATTCACTCATGTTCATACGAATAAACTGGCTCGGGATCGCGGTCGCTTTGTAGCGCGCGTCGACCCTTCTCGCTGGTGCCAATGAGGGCCCAGAGGGGTTAGACCGTTATAGCTGGTTATTTTTAATAGGCCGGGTACCATCCTACGATACTAAAGTGTAAAAAGTCCCTAAATCAAACATGCATTTTTGGGTATTTTGGCCAGCTTTTCGGCATTTGGGACCACTATGAAGCGTTGCGATTAATGTGATTTGCAAACGCTTCAAAGTAATGTTATATATGTTGTAGGCTTCTACTTCGTTATACATTTTTGTAAATTGAATAAAACACGATAACTTTGTTTGTATAACTTGAAAATGTTTTATTGTGACTAGTTTCGACAAATTTAGCTTGTCATTATCAAACACATAGTAATTTAAAATACGGTTACAACAGGTATATATACAAATACGAAAAAGAGGGATTACAAAACAGCTTTGAAGATGGGTGTGTATATGAGGTCGATCTGGTCGTTAATTAAGGGAATTCCCGGATTAAGCCTCGCTTTATGTATTTCCAGGGATTCTAATAAATCTATTTTACGTCCTTTTTCTGCAAAATTTAGAACCGAAAGTACATCTTCGGAAAAATAATGTCTTTCGTCACTAATGTGTTTCGCGAATGTTGATTTTTCCGGTTGATTGAGGCGAAAAGAGCGTAGATGTTCGTGGAGTCTAGTTTTTAATTTTCGACCAGAATAGCCTATGTACAGTCCCTTACAAGTATCACATTTGAGGCCATACAGGGTGTCCCGTTAATGCGGGGAAATGGCTGGACCATAGATTCCTGGGGTTAAAGTATGACGATTTAACACAACTTATCTATATCCAAAAATTTAAGGTTAAGCCGGAATTTGGCTTCAAAATTTCAAATTTTTTTATTTCGTTTGATTATAACAATTGAACGCTTTATTTGATTTGAATGAAATTTATTAGTAATAAGTACCATAATATCATACATCATTTTAGTTATTTTGGCCATCCAATAAAATCCAAAAAAATCTACTTGAAAGGGCATTAGATTTAAAAACTTTTTTGACTCTTACTTGTTTTTGATATCTTGTACGGTTTTTGCACAAAAAAATAAAATATTCATATAGTATACTCATTATGCACTCATTAATAAGTAAATAAACTTCCTCAATTGAATAAAAATTAAATAATATCAATTAATAAAATAAATCAAGACAACATCTAACACTTTTCAAACAATTTTCTTTGCAAAATCCTAATACAAACAAGATATCTGTTTGTTCCAAATATGAATATTTATGAACTATAATAAGGTTAAAAATTAATTCTTAAAAGACACTAAATAATTATTATTATACATAATTTACATTTTTTAAAGAAAGATTATATTATTATAGTAGTTATTAAAAATAAATTTCATTCAAATCAAATAAAGCGTTCAATTGTTATAAACAAAAGAAATAAAAAATTTTAAAACTTTGAAGCCAAATTCCGGCTTAACCGTAAATTTTTGGATATAGATAAGTTGCGTTAAATCGTTATATTTTCACCTCAGGAATCTATGGTCTAACCATTTCCCCGCATTAACGGGACACCCTGTATATTCCTGATTTTTCAAACATTGGTGTTTTTGTTTTAGGGTTGAGGATAGTATTATTTAATTTACAAAATTGTTTAAGGGCTACGTTAATATTATGTTTCTTTAATATATTATTTATTTCTAAGCTAACGTTGCTAAAATATGTAATTGATTTAAAATTTAATTGTTTTTTCTCCAAATGATTACCAGCATATAAGTATTTATTGTATTTACGTAATTGATGTTTTTTTTAGGATACTGTCAATTAATTTAGGATTATATCCGTTGAATGTTGCAATATTTTTAATTAAATGTATTTCTTTTTGAAAACAACTATCAGATAAAGGTAAATTTATTGCTCTGTGTATAAATGAGTTAAATGCGGCCATTTTGTGGTTAGAGGGATTTGTTGGGAATGACGGAATCAGTGAAAGTGGGTTTTCTATAAATATCAAAGGTTAGTTTGTTGTTACTTTTAGTAATGGATAGGTCTAAATATTTGATCTTGTTCTTAATTTCAGTTTCTACAGTGAAGTTAATTTAGGGATGGAGGTTATTAATGAAATCTAAGAATTGCGTTACCTGTCTATCTGATCCTACGAAACATGCAAGAATATCATCGACGTATCGATACCATGACTTTATATGCTTTTTACCAAGAGGTGAATTTAAAATTATTTGAGTTATGTTTTTCATAAAGATTTCGGCCAGCAGTGGACTCAATGGGGAACCCATTGCTAGGCCTTATCTTTGTTTATAAATTTTGTTATTAAATGAAAAATAATTATTATTTAAGATGATTTCTAAAATATCTAAAAATTCGGATTGAATAATTAAATTTACATTACATATTTCAAATGAATTCTGAATTAATTTTATACAGTCACTAGGTGGAATTTTGGCAAACATGTTCGATACATCGAATGATACTAATCTATAGTTGGGTTCGAGTTTTAAAGAAGCAAGTTTTTTAGTTAATTCAATGGAGTTTTTTATGGAATAGGGATCTTGAAAATCGGTTAGTTCTTTATATAATGTGTTGAGGTAAGAAGAAATATTGTATGCTGGGGAGTTTTTAAAGGATACAGCTGGACGGATAGGTAAATCATTTTTATGAATTTTTAGTAAACCATAGAGTTTAGGTGGTTGTGAATTCATGGGAAAAAGGTTATGTTTGTTAGTATTGGAAAATATGAAATTGGAGTTGTTAACTGATGACTTTAGTTGTTTGTTAAAATTGTTAGTAGGGTCAAACATTGGTGTTTTTGTTTTAGGGTTGATGATAGTATTATTTAATTTACAAAATGGTTTAAGGGCTACGTTAATATTATGTTTCTTTAATATATTATTTATTTCTAAGCTAACATTGCTAAAATATGTAATTGATTTAAAAAACTCCATAAATAATAAATAATATATTAAAGAAACATAATATTAACGTAGCCCTTAAACCATTTTGTAAATTAAATAATACTATCCTCAACCCTAAAACAAAAACACCAATGTTTGACCCTACTAACAATTTTAACAAACAACTAAAATTATCAGTTAACAACTCTAATTTCATATTTTCCAATACTAATTTCGCTATTTTCAGTGCCGTCAAGATACGCCACCTGCATAAAATAAATGGTACTGTGCGATGGGCGTGCACAAATATATTTTTGTATTCAGGTATATTTTAGGGCCCCGAATGAGCATCTTATTTTAAATAAGTTACTCGATTCTTGTGTGTTCGCCGTATAAATTGTCGATAAATTAAAATATTTAGAGTGAGGCAAATAACTGAACCATAGATTTCCTGGATTAAAATATATATTAATTTAACACAACTTATCTATATATAAAAATTTACAATAAAATATATGTCCTTTACGTTGGTGAAAATGAACTAATAATTAGAAAAAACACGAAAATATTTCGTAAAATCTATTTTGTAGGTTGTTTTCTAATTAAAAATTTAGAGTTAAGACTGAATTAGTCTTTAAAGTTAAACAAAAATTAATTGTATCTATAACAATTAAACGCTTTATTCGATCTAGCTGAAATTCATTATTGCTGATTATTATAATGTAACCCATAATTACAGTTATTTTGGGCATTATTGATCGATAAAAAGAATAAAATAGTAGTACCACAAGATAAAATCTAAAAAATAATTTATAAAATTTAAAAAATATTACTTAAAAAGTCAGTTTAATTATAAGGTGTTTTGCCCTTTAACCATATTTAATATATTGTACAGTTTTCATACAAAAATGAAATGTGAAAGAACTTTGAAATGATATAAGATTCCTAGGAGTATTTTTATATGCGTTAATAAAATAATATTGTCAATCCATAATGATAATTAACAATAATAAATTTCAGCCAGATCGAATGACGTGATCAATTTTTTAGATTTTTTAAATAAATTAATTTTTTTTACAGCTATGAAAACTAAATTCGGCTTATCCGTAAATTTTTGAATATGGATAAGTTGTGTTAAATCATCATATTTTGATTCCAGGTATTTATGGATCAACCTTTTTCCCACACCCCTTATAAACATCTGGTTCCTAGAACCACTTATTAGTAATTAATTAAGATACGCAAAGGCACGTATGCTCACAACAAACATAACAGCCTCTTGAGTAATTTAAAGTGGACACCATATCAGCCATATTTTATGGTATTTCCCCTCTTACAACAGTTCAACACACATTTTCCCTATATATATTTCCGTACTGCGCAAAATCAAAAGGTGCACACTACTCTATTATAAAAATCGTAGAAGACGTAGAAAAGGTCATTTTGTTATTCTCATAACTTGTGTCTTGTTTACATATCGATATTTTTGTGATTTATAAAAATATTGTGCTGATTGTTTTGTGTTGTATTCACTTATTGACATGAGTGAAATAAACGATTATCGAAGAGGCAACAAGATTTTCTGCTACTAGAAAAAAAACAGGATTTTCTCGAAATAGTAAAAAGGTAAGTCTACTTAATGTAAACGACAGAGTCTGACATTTGCTTATCAGCCGTATTTCGTTATATAATTTTATTTTATTCATAAGTAATTAAACACAGAATTATTTTTTACTTCATTATTTTATTTAATTACTAATTGTTCATTCCGAAATCTACGTGTTAATTATTAATAGTGAACTGATCAGTTAACTAGTAATAATTATAATTAATTATATAGTAAACTTCACATAACTCACAAATACATATTATTTTATTCATATTTTTAGCAGAAGGTAGATCCCATTGTATCTATGGCTACTCCTGATATTAATAATACAGATTGCATTTTTGCTAAAAAAGTACAACTTGATGCAAAGGTATAGTTAATAATAATGAAAAAAAAATTATTTTATCTAATATGTGTCCGATTTTGCAGAAAATATGTGTGGAGGAAGAGCCTAGACTCAATTCAATTGTAGTCGAAGGGCGCAGAATTGTGAATTTGAATTTCTTTATTAACTCATTGATGGAATTGAATAATCATTCAAATAAATTTCAATGCTCTTTATGAAATATGGTCATTTTTAAAGAAGAGCAGAAAGGTTTTATTACTATACTGCACTTTAAACGCAATATGTGTAAGATGGTTTCTAAAATAAGTACTTCAAATGACAATGATCGGGATAATATAAATTCAAACGCTGTATTAGGTATTATGAGCATCGGCTGTGGACTTGCCAATTTAGAACAATTTACCTCCTCTCTGGAAATCCCGTGTATGTCTAATAAATTATATAGAAAATGTGTAACATTTACTTTTCAATTTTTGATATCTTATGAGATGTTTAATTAAATATTTTAATTTAAAATCAAAATTGGATAAATAAGTTGCCTATATTAGAAGTCCATTTAAAGACAAATTTAACACGGCCGTTGGAGTAGTTTTTTTGCTACAACGGGCGCGCAGAGTTTTTGAGAAGAATGAATTTGCGCAGCGGAAGAAAGAACAACGCCCGAGAGAATGGCGCTCGTATTAACAAAGTTATGTTATAAATCACACAAATAAAATTAAATATAAAATAATATTATAAACTAGGAGACCGTCCGCCACCTCAGGTATGAAATTTAATAATTCTTATTAAATAAACTCCGTTAAATTTGACTAAACATATTTCGTTAGTTTTTGTTTTATGGGTTATTATATTGTCGATTTCGATTCTTTAGGTCTCTTTATTACACTCATCTTTATTATACTCATATTAATTGTGCCTAAAAATGAGCACTAATCAAGCTCGGATATTGGCAGATGGAATGTAGTACAAATTATAACAAGAGATTGGTTTTCCATAATTCACGTTGATGACGGCCACGTGTTTGATGGCGGAAGTCTGTTAGAGGAAGTAATGGAACAAGACAGTAGCAAGGAATTTCGGATGGAGACGAGGTACCATAGCTGTGATACCGATCCTCTTTGGAAGTTGCTACAATCAATTTCACTACTTCGTGGAAATTGGAATTAAAACTAAGGCCAGTTCTTTCCATTTTTTTTTTTTTATAATATAAATGCAATTTATTAATGTCTGTATGATTTATATATTTATATATGAACGTGTGTGTGTTATGATACATTAATTTCATATTTAAGTAAAAGATTCGCGTATGATGTGAATAATTGCGTATGAGCATTGGATCCAACGCGTTGCGCGTTATCGTTTTTTTATATATTAGTGTAGCACGTGTTAATGTTTATTTTAATATTATACAGGGTAATGTTTGTTTTATACTTTAAATATTGCTATATAGTGTTATTTTGAATGGTTTGTCCATGAAATCAATTAATTCATTTTGAAGCAATTTCAATTAGAAATAGGAATGTGTAATATTGCTGATATTTAGTTGAATTTAAAAATTGTGTAAATATTAAGGATTGTGTAATATAGTTGATGTTGAATTGAGTTTAGAATTCTCATAAACGTTATAAAGTATAATATTTTGATATTAAGTTAAATTTGAAAGTTGTAATTTAATTTTCTGATGTTTGTTAATTTTTAATTTTTGAAATATACAGGGTGATGCTAATAAGTTTTCAAAGATATTTGTTTAGTTTGTTTGTTGATAGTTTTGAATAACTTTTATGAATTAGATTTATTAATAGTTAGAACTACCTTGATTAATTTTAGATATTATTTATTATTGCATTCATTTTTGTTTATATTTTATTAAGAACTATTTTTTTGTTAATAAATACTTATTTAAGAAAATTCATTGTGTTTATTTATTAACTGGTTAGGGATTTTAATTTTGTAATTTTTATTAAGATTCCGTAGTTGAGTATCTCTTGAATTAAAAATTACTGGCGCCCATTTTAGTCATAATTGACTGTTATATTGTTTTATATTCTTATTTTGAACCACGACATTCGCACCGCTGTATAAAAGCTAAAAGGGATAATCAAGAGGTACGGCGAATTATTTAAAATAAAACAAATTTTAGGTAATTCGTTTAATATTTGATAAAGGGTGGCCATACAAATTTGGCGCCCAACGTGGGGCCTGAAATAAAAAAAACAGCCTATAATTAAGGGCATGATAAATAAAAATTAATATTTTTTTGAAAATTAACCAAAAGTGACAAATACCTGTTGAACTTATTAGCATTCCATGAAACACATCGTAACGTAAATTATTAAACTGTAGTTTAAATATACTTAAATTAACAAAAAATAGAAAAATGGATCCTAAATATTTACAAAAAAAGGAATTGGCTTATGAATTAGTAATTCGTGGATTCACTGATGAAATTGACTTGTTGGAACAAAGGTATATTTTGAGAAAAATGTTAAAGGAAGGTATGCAACCTGTTACTGAAGTTGATAATACAAATCCTTTAATCGATAGAGTTAAATATAATTCAGAATTTGTATATAAATGGCAGTTAAAATATAGAGGAGATGGTGATGCAGAAGTTCTTTTAAAATTTCTGGAGCGTGCGAAAGACTTGATGATTTCAAGGCAAGTTAGTAGTGAAGAGGTATTTAGTCAGGCAACAGACTTATTTGAAGGGCCAGCGTTAGAGTGGTTTAGATCGAAAAGAAATTGTTTGAATTCATGGAATGACTTAGTGAGTGCATTAAAATCAGACATTGTTCCTTCTGATTATGATGACTATTTATTAGATACAATTCGTAATAGAAAACAATCTCGAGGTGAAAAGGTTAGTTTATATATTGCTAATATGGATAACCTGTTTTCTAGACTTTCGTCACCTGTTAGTGACTCCGAGCGTCTTAGACGTGTTCAAAAAAACTTACTACCAGAATATCTATCACGGTTGGCACTTATTGAAGTAACTTCTATTCAACACCTGGGTGAATTATGTAGAAAAATTAAGTCTTCCTTACCAGATAATAATCAAGCGGTCGTTCAAAGAAAATCTGAGGTTAAACATTTTGAAATTTCGGAAAATAGAAGTACAACGAATTGTTTTAATTGCGGTCAGAGAGGTCATTTACGTGTTTCATGTAAAAACCCTAGGAAACTTCATTGTTTTAGATGTGGTTGCGTAGGCGTAACCAAGATAGATTGTCCTCGTTGTAAATCTAATCCAAAAAACTAGGTAGAAAGCCACACAAATTCGGTCATTGTGGGGTTAGTAATATAAGGACCGGCACTAGAAAATTTAAAACCAAAACTTTTTATAACAAAACTATATATCTCCTTTATTAGTAGTAAAACCTAATGATTCTAGACCATTTGTGAAGGTCAAAATACTTAGTAATGAAATTAATGCGCTTATAGATACTGGAGCCAATAGGTCAGTACTAGGATCAAAGGGTGTTTTCTTATTGAAGGAATTGAACATAAAAATGAAGAAAACAGATTTAGAATGTGTTGTCACAGCTGATGGCCAAAGACAACAAGTTTCAGGTATGGTGAACTTGCCTATAACGATTAATGGTAGTGACGTTAATGTTATAGTCTTAGTAGTTCCTTCTTTGAAGTGTGAATTTATTATCGGTATGGATGTGTTAAGACAACTGAATATGGTAATTGATTTTAGAGATAATTCCTGGAATTGTAATAGTGATAATGTACCTATTAGTGTTATTGCTGACAAACTTGAATTGAATGTTGACCAGGAGAGGGATTTAAATAAAGTTATTGAAATGTTCTCAAAATTGGGATCTCGAGGTTACGGTCGTACTAATTTGGTCGAACATTATATTGACACTGGAGATGCAAAACCATTTAGACAAACACCATATCAATTATCGCCAGTTATGCAAGGTCATTTAAACTCTGAAGTAGACAAAATGTTAGAATTAGGAGTGATTTCGCCAAGTTTTTCACCATGGAGTTCATCAGTCTTATTAGTTAAAAAGAAATCTGGCGAATTTCGCTTATGTTTCGATGGAAGAAAATTAAATGCTGTTACGAAACGTGACGCATAGCCCTTACCCAGATTAAATACTATTTTGGATAAGTTGAGAGATGCTAAATTCATTTCAAGTATTGACTTGAAAAGTGCCTTCTGGCAAATTCCTCTTGAAAAGTCTTCTCAAGAAAAAACAGCCTTTAGTATACCCGGCAGAGGGTTATTTGAGTTCAAAGTTATGCCTTTTGGGCTGAATAACGCCGCCCAAACCCAACAAAGGTTAATGGATAGAATATTTGGTCCCGCTCTGGAACCTTACGTCTTTGTTTATTTGGACGATATTGTTGTTGTAAACAATAATTTCGAAGATCATTTAAAAACGCTTATTGAAGTGCATAAAAGGTTGGTTGATTCTGGATTAACTGTTAATGAGAGTAAGTGCGAATTTGGTCGAAAATCTTTGAAATACTTAGGCTACGTTATAGACGAGACGGGTCTGCACACTGATCCTGACAAAGTAAGTGTAATGGCAAACTATCATGGTTCATGACGGTTCGTTGATAACTTTTCTACTATAATGGCTCCTATAACTGAATTAATAAAAGGAAGAAAGAAAAGGCAAACTATTCAATGGAATGAGCATGCGGCAAGTGCTTTTTCAAAAATTAAATCAGCTTTAATTTCTGCTCCTGTATTAGCTGCCCCTGATTTCTCAAAATCTTTTACTGTACAATCAGATGCTTCGAATGTTGGTCTAGGCGCTGTGTTAACACAGATCCAAAGTGATGGCATAGAGCATGTGATCGCTTACGCTAGTCGTACACTGACCAGAGCAGAGAGAAATTACACCGTTACAGAGAGAGAATGCTTGGATTTGTTGTTTGGAATTGAAAAATTTCGTCCTTATATCGAAGGAAGTCGTTTCACTGCTATTACTGACCACTATTCACTGTTGTGGCTTATGAATTTGAAAGATCCTGTAGGCAGATTAGCCAGGTGGGTTATTAAAATTTCACAGTATGATATGGAACTTGTGCATCGTAAAGGAAAACTCCATGTTGTGCCTGATGCGTTATCGCGAATTCCACATGTAGAAGTAGGAGAAGTGAGCCTGGAAGAAGCTGACAAATGGTTCGTATTAATGAAGACTCGTGTCGAGAATAATCCTGAAAAATATCCTCGATGGTCGGTTAATGAAGGTAAATTATTTAAGATTTTTCCTGCTAAAAATCCATTACCTGTCAATTCCCCCGAGTGGAAAGAAGTGTTATCTAAAAGTAGAAGAGCTGATGTTATGAAAATGTGTCATCATTATTCGACATCTGGTCATTTTGGGTTCTTTAAAACATACCATCGTGTGTTCGAGCATTATTATTGGCCCAAAATGAGAAAGGATATTCTCAGATATGTCAAGACATGTCGAATTTGTAGTAGCCAAAAAGCTCCGAATACAAGTCGTTTTGGTTTAATGGGGCGTATGAAAAGAGTCGAGTTCCCATTTCAAATAATATCTCTCGATATTATAGGACCGCTTCCCAGATCGAAGAATGGTAATACGTATCTTTTAGTCGTAACCGATTGGTTTTCCAAATTTGTTTTATTAGAACTAATGAGAAAAGCTACTTCTCAGGCAATTGTTAAGTTTCTTGAAAATCGAGTATTTTTAGTATTTGGCGTTCCACAAATTGTTATGGTCGACAATGGTGTTCAGTTTATTAGTGGTTTGTTCAAACATCTTCTTGAAAAATATCAAGTACAAAAACTTTGGTATAATGCTAAGTACCATCCGCAAGTAAACTTTACAGAAAGAGTTAATAGAGTAATTGGTACTGCAATTCGAAGTTATTTAGGTGAACAACCACATAATAAGTGGGATACTGAAGTGCATCAAATTGGAAGCGCTATAAGATCTGCTGTCCATGAGGTTACAGGTTTTGCACCCAATAGTTTAGTTTATGGTAGAATTGTACCTATATTAGGTGATTTTTATGGTAAATATTTCCATGAAAATGTAGCTGAAATAGTCACCAGTAAAAGAGATGACTATATTGAAAAATTTGAATGTTTGCCTGATATTTACAAACAAGTCAAGGAAAAATTGTCTACTGCTTATGAACGTAATGCGAGAGCATATAATTTACGAAAAAAACATATCCAGTTTCATTTTAGTCATAATTGACTGTTATATTGTTTTATATTTTTATTTTGTTTGTGTGATTTATAACATAACTTTGTTAATACGAGCGCCATTCTCTCGGGCGTTGTTCTTTCTTCCGCTGCGCAAATTCATTCTTCTCAAAAACTCTGCGCGCCCGTTGTAGCAAAAAAACTACTCCAACGGCCGTTTTAAATTTGTCTTTAAATGGACTTCTAATATAGGCAACTTAATTATCCAATTTTAATTTTAAATTCAAATATTTAATTAAACATCTCATAAGATATCAAAAGTTGAAAAGTAAATGTTACACTACCCCTCTCCAAGAAACCAATCGATTACAACTAAAAGGGTGGCCATAAATGTCATGACGAAATTTGCGATTCATGGGAACAAATTTCTGAAACCATGATGAAAGAGGCTGCTTAAAAGGAGAAAGAATTGGCTATTGCAAAAGGCGATGTGGACGAAATGGGAATTCCATTGATTACAGTAGTGTGTGATGGAAGTTGGGCGAAAAGGTCGCACGGAACTAACTATAATTCTCTATCCGGTGCTGCTGCAATAATAGGCTATAGAACCAAAAAAGTGTTATTTCTGGGCGTGAGAAACAAATATTGTAGTATTTGTCAAATAGAAAAATCAAAAGGCATCTCGAAAACCCATATTTGTTATAAAAATTGGACAGGGGCGTCTACTACAATGGAAGCCGATATTATTGCAGAAGGATTCTGCAAAAGCATTGAAATGTACGGATGTATAATTAATTGCTGACGGCGATAGCAGTTGTTATAAGAAAATTTTAGATTGCCATCCTTACAAAAATGTTATTGTAAAGAAAATTGAATGCCGCAACCATTTGTTACGAAATTACTCAAAAAAAAATTCGCGAACTCGTAAAAAAACAAAAATGCTGGACCTCTTATCCTACGGCAAGAAATACAGGTAAATTCATATTTAGATTGATTTTTTTGCACAACTCACTATTGGAATATTGTGAACTTTAAGAGATGTAGTAATTAAAGAAAAGTTCGTTTTTATTAACTACAATAATCAGATCAGACTTTATAAATGATTTTTATATTTTAATTGCGTTCGATTTGTTATTTACCTTACTTATTCTATTATTATTTTTTGCCATGTTTTTAGATGTTGCTGTAGCAAAAATAAGCGTTGTCCGATTGAGTTTGTAATAAATACGAACTTTAAAACATTTTTTGAGGGATGTAGATTTTCCATTGTTGAATTATTATATAAGTTATTTAATTAGTCTCCATAAAAGGGCGTATGTAGCTAGGATAGTTTTTGAGTTTTTTCCAATAATTACAATAATATTGAAACATTGCTTTAAACGATGTAAAACTTGTTTTTCTTTTAATTGATAATGGTAGAAACGCTATATATTGTTTTCCCAAGGAACTATAATAAGAAAAAAATGTGTTTTAGAAAAATCAACTTAGATTGAGATGGGCAGTAACAAAGGCAATAACATATAAAAAAAAACTAAACATACCAGTCCAAGAAAAAGTTGAACTTTTAAAAAGGGACATAGAAAATTCAATAAGCCATGTTTTTGGGGAACATAAATACTGCAAAAATATTGGATATTTTTGTAACAAAGAGTTTTCAGCAAATAGCATAATGAAAGATTTAAGAATGACAGGTACTTTTATTGCATACTTTATGATGTATATGATGTAATCTTTATTTATATGTTTTTAGATCTACATGACAAATTGGCCAGTTTTAACACCCTCTTAAAAAAACATTCGTCGAGCTTATTGTATGATGTGGACAATAATTGTGTTGAACAATTTAATTCACTCATTGCAAAATTTATAGGAGGGAAGAGGATAAATTTTTGCAAGAGACGTTCATATCAGGCACGGTGCGGTGCAGCTGTAATTTGCCATAATTCTGGGCGGCCAGTGTATTTAGCCAGGAAACATTTGGCAGGTGGAAGAAGTCCTGGAAAATATGGCAAAGTAATAGAGTTAAGAAATTTAAAATTACGTAGCACGAGACTGAGACTGAGGCCGAAAAACCTTTTTTCGGGACCTAAAACCACTACAGAAATTAAGGGAGGTTATGGTGCAAATTGCGAGAAACCGGATAAAAGTGATGAGCAATTTAAAATTGAAAAGGAAAAATTTCTAAATGAAATAAAGAAAACAGCTAATCCTTAATATTCAACAAATGACTCAATCCCAAAGATATTCTGATTTGTGGCATTTAGAACGCAGGAAAAGGGTAACTGCATCCTATTTTGGGGATATTTGCAAGCGACGGGTAACAACCAGATGTGGTCCATTACTGGAAAGAATTTTATACGCAAAAAAGTTTACTTCGCAAAGTATAGAGTATGGGATACGTAACGAAAAAGTTGCACTACGGGAAATAGAAAAACGTATTCGACTGACTATAGAACCATGCGGGTTGTTTATTGATGCATTACTGCCTTTCTTAGCAGCTACGCCGGATGGGCTAATAGGAGAGCAAGGCATAATAGAAATAAAATGCCCTTGGGCTGCAAGAGATGTAACACCAGAGGAAGGTATCTTGTTAAAAAAAATACTATTTTGTGTGGACAATGAAATAAACACAAAACATAATTGGTTTGATCAAATTCAAGGCCAATTACACATCACCGGTAGGCAGCATTGTATTTTGGGTGCATGGACTCAATATGGATTGAAAATTGAGACAATTTTTAAAGACGATAATTTTTGGGCGTCTGAAATGGAAAATAAATTGAATTTGTTTTTCATGGATTGTCTGTTACCAGAAATAATTGACTCTAGGAAAAACAGAAGCATGCCAATAAAGGATCCACATTATATAGAAGAAGCAATTGCTAAGAAAAAATGAACAATTATTGGGATATGAATAATTATCTGTTACTTTTCCTTATGTATTATTTGTGAAAAGTTGTATCTATGCATTACAAAATTCTGAGAAAAACACATTTTGAGCCATTATTGCCTATTACAGTAGCGAACGAGGTGAATTTCTAATTTAAATATGATTTTTTTAAATTAATTATCAAACCAATTTTTGTTTTCCAGAGAGTAGCCAATGTATTGAAACATCAATATTGAAAAATATCGTAATACGAAACAAGTAATAATTAAAATTCTAACTCAAAAACACATAACACTTATAACTTTCAATAAAAAAATTACAACAAAAAGAACATATACACATTGCCACTACAGCATTGAGTACTTTACTGTTGAATTTGGGACAGTAATCGTAGAACACTTATGAGAACACGGCATTACATAATTAAGACCTCATTTTCTTCGTAAATATCAAGAAAATATTTCACCTGATATGAAGATGAAGTGCAGATGCAGATGGCTTTGTGTAACATGCAAATTTATTATTAGCATCTAAAACTAAACTGCTCGTTTACAATGAAGAAATGAACACTGATGTATTTAGGAAATGGACGACAAAAATTAATTCCAAATTTACAAAAATCATCTATAATTATAATAGATAATACACCATATCAAGGCGTTCAATTGAAGAAACCACCGACAACGACATGAATGAACGTGGATATTTATAATTGGTTAGAATAATATCAATTTTAATGCATCTATGTCGAAAAAAGAGTTATTACATTTAACAAAGCTGCATAAGCTACCAAAGAAATATATTTAATATAGCTTTAACTATTTCTTTTTTCTCTAAAAACAAGAACTTTATGAAAAATATGTATTAATAAAATTTTTTTAGTTTCTTGGTCCCCTTTGTTTCAAAAGTTTTTTTATTATTTTTCATACTGAAAAAAATGCCTCGAGTAAGCATCCACTTCCAGTGTATAAATCTTTACCATAAGCTTTTCAGTTTCTGTTTTTACGGATACAACCTTAAGTTTACAGTTTCATTTTTAAGGATTAATTGCTTCTAGATACAACGCCACCGACAGACACACACACAGACACATATTTTGTTTTTTCCAGAAATTAGTGGATTCGTCTCAGCTGACCTCAAAATAGATATTACCACTAGAAAAGTTCAAAATAATTTCCTTAAAACAATACTTTCCCTATATAGAGAAAGCAAAAATGGTACGATAGAGAAATCTTTTTTGAAGTTCAACCATTAATAATGTGTAATGTCGATAATAATTGAAGCTATAATTGTAGTGATTTAAAATAAATATTTTAAATCCTATGTTACTTTTGTTATAAATAAATATAAATTTTTGTTTTTATTTAATCTCTGACAGGTTGTTGTTAAATTTTGTAGTTACTGCATTACTTCCGTTAATTAATTAATTAATAATTAAACAGTAAGATAATTACTATTATTTCATATTTAAAACTCATAGAATTATCTCTTTAGTTAAATTAATATAATTTATTAATATAAATATAACTTAATTTCAATAAAGGGTCTTGATTTATATAATAATAAATAATGATGACGCCAGCCCAAAGATACAACAGTCAGAGCATATATACGCTTAGCCCTGCCGATTGTATAAAATATATTTACGTTTCGCCAGAGTGGAAGAGGGTAAGAGGGGGGCGCTGAATACGGTCCTGATATCGCATTAAAAGAAGACAGCGAAACAAAATAGATAAAGAAAGAAGATCGTACGAGCCGTCCTACTACGGTCGCCCCCCTTACCGTTGCCCCGCAGGTCTAACTCTGGCGCGAGGCACTTACCGCCTTAAGTTTGAAAATGAATAAAATTACCGTTCAGATTAAAGGTATTACTGAAAATATTACTAACATAAATTACAGAACAATTATTAACATTCAATTAATATATGATTATTTTAAAAGTTCAATCGAGTTTCTTGTTATCGATTAATTAACAACAAATGTACCTAATAAATCGTATGATAAAAATGATTTAAATTTGCCACAAAACTTAAAACTAACGGATCCAAAAATAAATATATCTTGACCCGTTGATATTCTTATTAGAGCTAGTGTATTCTGGGATATTTTAGGTAATAACAAATTTAAAATTTTTAACAAAAATATTATATGCTCTGAAACACTTTTAGGTTGGATTGTGGGGGGCATTATTCCATATAAGTTACAAAAACGTAAAGTTTAATTTCTTAAATAATTTAAAATTTGATTTAACTAAATTTTGGCAATTGAAAACTATAAATAAAAGTAATAACTGGACTTTAGAAGAACAACAATGTGAAAAACATTTTCTTGACAAGACAGTTAAAATTAATGATACATTTATCAACAATAAATAAAACTATCTTTTAAAACGAATCTATCTCTATTAGATCATTCATAACAAATGGCAAGAAAACGTTATTTTGCATTAAAAAGGAAATTAAACAATCACAGCAAGCCAACCTCCCGTAATATTCAAGTTAGCGAGCGAGCATCCCTCCGTACCCTAACAAAACTTCGGCATCCTCTAAATCCTTTACATAATCCTTCCAACCAACTCCTCTATGATACAACCTTAATTATCCCCATTCAAGAACGCCTTCAATTTCTATTAGAAAAATTCTACAAAAATCCTTTCAACTTCCACATATTATCCCTCTACTGTCTTCCTAGAAAACCAAACATAATCCCTAAATTTAAAAACCCACATTCTACCATTTTTGATTTCATTTCATCACTTGATGCATCTACTCACTAAAGACTGACCATATGACTAGACAAAACAAGGCAGAAGACCTCTGGTCGATAGCCTTTTGACAGATTAATATAATAACACCGCATTCATCATTTATTTATTATTTTAATATTGTACATATTTGTCAATAAAGATGTATATATATAGGAAATTAAATAAGAATCTTGAATTAAAAACAGAATATCAAAACTTTATGTTTGAATATGAAAATCTAGGTCATATGAAAGTTTTGTTTGATTCAAATATTTTAAATAATAATAATTACTATCTACCGCATCACACAGTTTTAAAAACTGATGTTTTAAAACAAAACTGCGAGTAGTATTTGACGCCTGCGCCCCCTGTAGTAACGGATTATCTTTTAATGTACTGATGCACATAATACTACCATGTACGAAAAAACAGCGCTATACATGTGTTCGGTAGTATACAACAAACTACCAATGGAAATAAAAAAAGTCCAACAATATTAACACTTTTAAGGGTAAGCTTAAACATCTTCTCGTACATAAGTGTTATTACAAATTTCAGATTTTTGATTTTGACACATGTATACAGTCAGTAAGGTATTATTATATCGTTTTATTTTATTTAATTTGTAACAAAGTAGTTGAAGAACTTTTATTTTATTAATGTGACAATATTTTATTTTATTAATATGACAAACACATCCTCAGCAAATTATGTATACTTATGCACTCTCTGTATGAGCTTTCATTGGTTGTATATATTTTTTATATATTGTAGCATACGTGGAAAATAAATGATTGATTGATTGCTGAAAGGTCCTGTAATGCAAGATGATCTGACACAAGAATGAAATATAATCGACTGAAGGTCTGAATTTATACCTGAGGTGGATTAGTGAATTCTACAGAAATCATTACGTTCGGGATTAAGAAAAAATACCCACTTGGAGCATAATTGAATAATAAAATGTATTAAAATCCTTTAGTTCGTTAGTCATTACAAGATGATCTGTTTTAAATTTTAATTCGTTTCCGGAAATATAAATATGTTTTATCAGCGGACATTAACAAAATGTATCGCCAAATTCAAGGTGACTCAAATGATAACTGTACGGCGACAAAACTCAAATGAGCCTTTAAAAACTTACCAATTGCATACAGTCACTTATGTCACAAAACCTGCATCCTTTTTAGCCATAAGATGTCTTCACGAGTTAGGTAATTTAGAAAAATCCAATTTTCCACTAGCGTCAAAGATTGTTAAAAGAGACTTTTATGTTGGTGACCTATTGACGGGGCTAATTCTCTCGACGAATTAATTAAAATCCGAGACAAAATTATTGCTCTACTTAAAAAAGGAAACTTTGAATTAAATAAGTGGAATTCCAATAATTCAATACTTTTAGAAAATATAGCGGATTTGGCTGCTAAAAATGTCATTTTTCTTAATAAAAATCCATGTTCTAAAACATTAGGCTTAATTTGGCGACCGCGAGAAGATACATTGCAATATTCCATTCCTGTATTTAATAATACAATTATTTCGAAGCGTAGCATTTTATCACATAAATCAAAGTTTTTTGACCCTCTAGGAATAATTAATCCTGTGATTCTAACAGCAAAAATAATACTTCAAAGCCTCTAGCAAGCTAAGCTTGAATCGTGTGCCTCATTGAATTTTAAGTTTATGGGAATCTTATGCTTCGCAATTATTTCATTTGCAAAATTTAACTGTTCATTGAAATATTATTTCAATTAGTTCAAACAAAGTTAATTATTTTGAACTGCATTCTTTTGCCGATGCTAGTGAAATAATGTTCGGAGCATGCATTTATTTAAAACAGATTAATGATACGCGAATTTATTTCAACTAAATATGTGCCAAATCGCGTTTAAAACCAACTACGGTGCCACGGCTAGAGCTGTGTGCAGCGTTACTAGTATCCGAACTCGCAAAAAAGGTAAAAGAGTCAATTAATATTCCAATTGAAAAAACACAATATTATACAGATTCCAAAATAGTTTTGGCGTAGATCAATTGCCAAAAAAAAAAAATTGCCCCAACAGTCAACTTAAAAACGTTTGTAGCCAATCGCGTAGGCGAAATATGCGACCTTACATCACTACTCATTGGAATTATGTGAAATCGAGTGATAATCCAACATTATTTCAATAATAATAAATAAATTTATTTCCCAACAGAAAAACTAAAACAGGAAATTTCAAACCTTATAATACTGTGTACAACTAATAAATAATATAATATTACATAATTCCGAAATAATTCAATTCAAGGGGATTAATGCCAAAAGATATAATGAATAACATTTTGTGGTAGCACGGACCTAATTGGTTGCATGCTAATAAAATTTCTCCTTACTATGAAAGTGATGTTAGTATTTTAAACAATTTACCAAAAATAAAATCATCGGTTAATGTAAATATTACAAATATTATAAGTAGTAAATTAGATTTTATTGACCACATTTCCTCCTTTTCTAAATTAATTAGCGTCATAGTTTATAAATAATTCTAAAAATAAACATGCTAAACTAACGGGTCCAGTTGTTGCGTCAGAATGGAATAATGCCCTCACAAAAGTAATAAAATATCAAAAACGCATATCGTTTCATAATGGCATATTTTTTCAAAAGAATGGATGCGTGGACAGAAAAAGTAAATTAAAAAGTTTCAATCTCTTCTTGGACGCAAATAGTATTTTAAGAGTGGGTGGTCAATTATCCAATTCAAATGTGCCTAATTTTGACACCCAATGTTATTACCAGAGAAGGGGAACTTAACAAATTTAATTTTAAGATATTTTCATATTAAATATATACATCTTGGTGTAAATGCTACGCTTGCACATACTAGATCATTTTACTGGATATTAGGTGGTGCAAATTCTATAAAACGCGTAATTCAATATTGTATTATTTTTTTAAATATAAATCTAAAAATAACCAACTAATAATGGAAAATTAACCGGCTGAACGTGTCACATTAATTAGACCTTTTTATATTTGCGGGGTAGATTTTTGTGGTCCGGTATATTTGATACAAGGGGTACGAAAAAAGTGACAAGGGCGTATATCGCAGTTTTCGTTTGCTTTGCTACTAAAGCTGTGCATCTAGAGTTAGTTTCTAGGTTGTCAACTGACACATTTATTGTGGCTCTCCGAAGATTTTATATAGTGATAATGGCACAAATTTTGTAGGAGCGGCACGTAAAAGAATGCTATGAATATTTTGCATCAGAAAACCACAAAAATAAACTAATTAATGCATTTGCTCAAGAAGGTCTCACGACCGCCCCATTTCGGGGGGTTTTGGGAGGCAGCTGTAAAAAAGGTGAAAACTCACATCATTAAAGTAATAGGCGAAACTAAGATTAATTTTGAGGAGTATAATACGTTATTGACTCAAATAGAATCTATTCTCAACTCACGCCCTTTGTTTCCCTTGTTAAATGACCCAAACGATTTTTCCTATCTGAGTCCTGACCACTTCCTTATTGGCACCTCCTTAGTTGATGTATCGGAAATGGATTTACTACACGTCAATCCTGGGCGGCTAACAAAACCCATTCAACAAATGCGTCAGCACTTTTGAAAAAGGTTGCACAGAGACTACCTGCATCACTTACAAACGAGGGCAAAATGGCAGTTTCCGGGACAGGAACCAAAGGTCAATCAATTAGTTCTCATGCGAGAAGAAGGCGTATATCCAATGCAGTGGACGACAAGCAGAATCATAGAGCACACCCCAGAGTGGATGGAGTAACGAGAGTTGCTACAGTTAAAACAACAAGCGGTATCTACAAACGGGCTTTCAACCGCCTGTGTGCTCTTCCGATTGATGATTCGTCTGTGAGCAGCAATATTGACTGAAACGTGGTATACATGTAGTGACAAGTTTTTATTGCAACGCGCTGCAAGAAGGTGGTGTGATACCCTTTAGGAGAGCGTAAAGGCCTTTCTAAGAAATTGTAAAGCAAGTTATTTTTCCTGTAATTCGTTAGTGTGTAAAACATCGGTTTTGCTCAATAAAGTGGGGAGAATTGTAAATAATGTAAATTATGTAAATATTGCATTGAGTGTTCCTCTAGATTTGAGAGAATAAACGTCTAAAATTTAAAACGTGCTTCTTTTTCAAAACCAACGTGACTTGTTTTAAAAATAGGTAAACTACCTACTTTTGCAGAGTGTAGAAAGACACCCATTCTAATAGACTGATTAATAATTTAGTAATGAGACTAATGAGTAAATATAGTACTAAAAAATGCTACGAACTCTTGCACACGATACTTCTCTTAAATGATAATAAGATGAATTGTTTAAAAATTTATATTTTTAACGGGTAAGCTTACCCGTTACACCACCTCCCATGTTTCTCTAACTGTGACGGCTGTTACACCCTACAATATTATATATATATATATATATATATATATATATATATATATATATATATATATATATATATATATATGTTGGTGCGGATAGTTTCGCGAAGATTATTTTTGTACATTGTCAATGTTCGGCTTTAATCTTCGAATTTGCAAGTTCTGATGGTTCTTAAAAGAACCGATTTGCAACGTTTCGACCAAGTCGCATTGGTCTTCTTCAGGCGGTGTTCGATGGGGAACTGCGATCGTGCTAGGTGGAGCTGCGCTATTTATACCTGCGGTGTAGGCGGTTGACGTTTGGCGGCGCGTGTGCGGCTTCTTGTAATAGGGCCGGTCGGATTAACCGGGATTGCGTTGGTGGTACCTGTGGGTATTGAAATCTGTGGAGCGGGTGAAGAGATATGCATTTTGCATAAAATGGATTTCCAAGTGGGGGGTAGTCGTTGGGCGTCGTCGCGTTTGTTGAGATTATCGGTGTGTTCTTCTATTTCAATTGCCTCGCGGATAATCCTCTTCGTGAAATGGTCTAATCGCAGCAAATGCGGGTGGAAAAATGGTAGTAAATTCTTCATTATAATCTTGACATTCGTTTCAACAGAGGGCGGCGTATTCAGTCTCCTAAATAAACCTTCTAAGGTCGCCACAAAAATGATAACCTTTTCCATCGAACCCTGTTTTCTAGATCGAATTTCTTCCCATAAGACATCTTCAGCATCGTGAGGCAAGAAATGCCTTTAGGTGTTGCAACTAAATCGTCCCAACCTGTAAAAGCACTGCCAAAACTTCGAAACATAAGCCATATCAATTCACAATTTGACGAAAACAACAACAATTTAATTACAAACAGTTTTCAAACAGATAATCAAACACGATAAATTCTATAAAATATCTGACTGCGACTAATTAAACAAAATATTTTTGTCAACACCCAACAAAATCACAAAATCAACGCAACATTTTTTTAAATTAAGTAACAATATCACTAGGAAAAATAATTATCTGATCAGAAAACCTCATCACAAAAAGTTCACTAAATAACTCTTGAAATGTTTTACAATAGAACAAAATCAACACAACTAATGACCCAGACTGTTATAATATCGATAACTCAACCAACTCAAAAAATACAACGAAAAAATACAAAACACAAAAAACGCCTGTATATCACCGGAGCTTTAGAATTATATCAGGCCAGATTTAACACTAAGCTTAATTAAAATATCACGAAACCAAATAAATAGTGCAATAAAAAATTACTAAATATTATTCAATAAATTATCAGAAAAAATCGGCACAAACGTGTTAATTGTGCATTATTAAATTTAGATCAGCCAACGATGACGTAGAAACATCTAATTATTAAATAATAGATTATAAAAAGTGCCTTATTAATTGTTAGTTATGTGTGAAATTCAATCAGTTATAAGTGCATTTATTTTTTTTGAATTCTTAACTTTTCCTTTAAAGTCAGTTTAATAATCCCACGTTGGCCGCCAAAACTATTTCTGACGCCTTGCTTCGGCTAAAATGAAAAAAAAATTTTTTTTAAATTTTAATCAATAATTTGTTTCTTATTTGAACCAAAAAATATATGAAGTTACTTGAAAATTCCCGACATAGGATAGATAGACTTCAAAATTTTGCCTCACCAGGAATTGACACGAAGGAAACTACTAAACCTAGATGTTAGATTCAAATAGGAAGTTCATCATAATTAAATACATAAAAAGAACAAATAAATAATGTATTATTTTACTTATTTACGTTGAACAATTACGGATAAATAATGATGTTAAAAATTATGACATTATTCCTAAATTTATGTTAAGTCTAAATAGGTGTCACTAATTTTTTTAGAGTTGCTATTTCTACTAATATGAAAAGTTCGCTTTTCGAAAACTAAACTTTAATTATTAAATTCGGTGGTTATACCAATGACCATTGTACAATCCGAGCGGATATTTAACGTATCCGAGTCAAATAAATTACTAAAATAACAGCTGAATTAGCTCATTCCTAACACATAATATTTTAATAATTAGAAAAAACACGAAAATATTTCGTAAAATCTACAACAAATGAGTCTTATTAAGACTACAAGAACAAACCACTTTTGAAACAACTACTTCTCTACCTAATACTTCGACAGACATTGAATGATACAAAAGTAATTTGCGTGTTACAAAATAGAAAGGCTATCAAAACAACACTAGTTTGAACGTATTTCCTTCTGTAAAATGAACTAAAAATGATTGAATGTACGTTAAATTGTTTGTGAGTGACTATATTATGATAAATTTGGAATAAGAAATGAATTTAGGTTGATCAATTTTATAATAAGCTGTACTGGAGAGATCGAAAGATCGAAACACGCGCAGATGGTTATAAACTTGAGTATTGGATTATTTAATTGCTTTCGCTAATTTATTTTTAAGTTCTTGACGTAGCTGAATATGATATGCTTGATATCGATTTTTCTTCAGAATGCTTTGTACTGACCTCTCGCTTATGCCAGTTCCTTCACCAATGTTTTTTGGTTCCTCGTTGATGATAGGCCTTCTTCTTTTGTTTTTTGTAATTCACACCTCCCATTTATATGTCAAACTAATTGTTTAATTGACAGATGCATTTTTTTCAGTCATGGCTATCTATTCAAAAACAAATTCGATTCAAGGACTGTCTGAAATATAAATTCTTTTATATCTTGAAAAATATCACTTTTAGGTATAGGGTATGCTTAATATTTTTTGTAGAAAATTAGATGTAGAATAATATAAAATTTAAAAAAATATATGATTCCATTAAAAAAAAAAGAGTGACGACAATTTGAAATTTTAGAAAATGGCGTGTCTGATACAAAGGCAGGGTTCCTCAAAAGTGAAAATTTTTAACACTGGTACATAAACAGTACTTATGAACACCAACCATAGGAAAGAGAAAATTTCTTAAATTTTAAATAGAACATCAGAATAATTTTTTTTTGAACCTCCGCTTTTTACATTTTTTTCAGAAAAACGTTAATAACTCGGAAATGCCACATCGAAATTAAAAACCAAAAAAGGTTCAAGAAATAAAATATTATCCAAATTAGAAAATGAAAAAGTATACAGGGTGTTCCATTTAAAAAAATTTTTGCATTTGTTATACCGCAAAATTGGGACACCCTGTATATTTGAAAATAATTTTACGGCATAGAGATTTTTAAATCAATAAATTGTCATACGAAACATTTTTTTCTATCTCTCACGAGAAAGGCGCTAGAAAAGCCCGACGCACTGTTGCAGGACCCTGTATATATACAGGGTGGGCCACGAATAACGACCATTAAAGTTTACGGGGTTCCTGCAAGAGGAAAAATTTGAAAAAATTCAACATTGTACGGCTGATTGCGATCTCCTCATGGAAAATATTTTTGACTTTCTATCACTTCCGGTTGTACCGGAAATGGCTACCATCTTTGTTATTTTAAATGGAACATACTGTATATTATTTTATTTTTAAATTCCTTGTTCGATTACCTACCTACCTACTCCATATGGGTTTATGTCCACTTAACTTTTACAGTTTTTGATTTAAAAATTTATTTGTCAAATATTGACCTCAAATAGGCGTTTAGAAAAATGCCTATAACTTCTAGTAGGTACAAGATAGACTCACGAGCGGCATCTTGTATTGTACCTAATGGATTCCTCTACAAAGGAAAAAAATTGACATGTGTCAATTTTGACAGTTGGTATTTCAAAAATATCAATATTTCAGCGCCTACTTAAAACATCATATTTCAATTTTTCAAATGGAATGACCAATATTTTATCTCATAGTGTTATTCGCAAGACCTTTTGCTACAAAAAAGTATTATACATCCCTATATCTAGAGCCAGTAGTTTTTGAGTTATTTCGAAATTAGTTTCCTCTCAGAATTTTTATTTGAATGATTCCTGTTCTATTTACACGGGCACTATATTAGGCTTCTGTCAATATTTGTTGAATCCAACGTATTAATATTTGTGTACGCTTCTTTCGAGTAATAATAAAATGAATACCTATACCAATAAAAAAATTATGAATCTATTTGTCATATATGGCCAGTGCAACAGAATTGTTGAGAGAACTTTCAACGAAACTTATCCACACTTACAGCCGATGGATAGAAAAAAGTTTCGAAGACTAGAGTCAATTTTTCTACTATTTGGAAAACAAAACGCAGAAAAAAATCAAGCAAAGCTAATAGCCGAGAATGAGGAAATTCAAGTAAATGTTTTGACTTATTTTCAAGCAAATCAACGCGCATCAGGTTGCTAGGAGGATTTGAGAGTAAGCATAACCCCACTCCAAAGAATTTGGAAAATGTATCGGATGCATAATTATATATATAAATTATTTTCTCAAGATGCAGAGAACAGGATTGATTTTTGTGAGTTTTTGTTCCTTAAAATTAATATAATTTGGACGAACGAATCAAGTTTCTCTCATGAAGGTATTTTCAATAGAAAAACCAATCACATGTGTGTCAATTGAAAATCCACATATATCTTTGAGGTCGTATAAAAAATAAAGTTTATGCAAATGCCGACAATAACCGAGAAGAATTGGAAGAAAGGGTGCGAGCTGCATTCGCGGAATCTTAATTCAGAAAAAAATAGGCGAGCAACATAAGCGAGTGACGGAACACGTGCTGCACAGTTGAACAATTGTTATAATTTTTTTTCTGACAACTTTTTTCAGTTCCTGCATTTAATTACTTTTTTAAAAATTATTTTATTCCAGTCTTCTTGCTTCAGTTTTATTTGTAAGTTGTAACTGGGGATAACTAATCATTTTAATAATATTCGGACGAATTTTTCCTAATTCGATTCAATAAATATTGACAGAAGCCTACTATAGTGCATGTGTGAATATAAGAGGAATTATTGAAATGTGAGAGGAAATAAATTTCGAAATAACCTAAAAACTACTGGCTCTAGATATAGTGATGTATAATACTTTTTTGTAGCAAATTGTCTTGCGAATCACTCTATAAGATAAAATATTGGTCATTCCATTTGAAAAAATTGAAGTATGATGCTTTTAAGTGGGCGCTGAAATATTGATATTTTTGAAATACCAACTGTCAAAATTGACACATGTCAATTTTTTTCCGTTGTAGAGAACTCGATTAGGTACAAAAAAAGATGCTGCACGTGTGTCTATCTTGTACCTATTAGAAGTTATAGGCATTTTTCTAAACGCCTAATTGAGGTCAATATTTGACAAATAAATTTTTAAATCAAAAACTGTAAAAGTTAAGTGGACATAAACCCATATGGAGAGTAGGCAATCGAACAAGGAATTTAAAAATAAAATAATCTGTGGAGCGGGTGAAGAGATATGCATTTTGCATAAAATGGATTTCCAAGGGGGGGTAGTCGTTGGGCGTCGTCGCGGTTGTTGAGATTATCGGTGTATTAACGTGCATTTGCTGATAAATTAATAAATATAGCGTTCCATTTAAATAAATGAAGTTATAGCCATTTAAAGTTCTCATTTGTTTAATTCCAATTTTTTTTACACCCGGTATAAGATGTCAAATTTATTATACTTGGAAAATAAAATATGATCTATTGTTACATTTCAGTGTAAATTTGGTATGCATAACTTAATTACTTTTTAAGTAGGGTTTTGGGACACCCTGTATATTATGAAAGTAATTTTAAAAAGTAGCCCTAATAGACCCCCATATATCCCCAAAGTGAAACCTTTTGAAAGTCACGTATTTTGGCCACAATATTCCGTGCCGTATAGCGTGAATAACCCTGTATATATATACAGGGTGTCCCGTTAATGCGGGGAAATGACTGGACCATAGATTCCTGAGGTGAAAATATGACGATTTAACGCAACTTATCTATATCCAAAAATTTACGGTTAAGCCGGAATTTGGCTTCAAAGTTTCAAAAAATTTTATTTCTTTTGTTTATAACAATTGAACGCTTTATATGATCTCACTGAAATTTATTTTTAATAACTACCATAATATAATACATCATTTCAGTTATTTTGACTATTATTGGTTAACAAAAAGTATAAGAAACAGTAGTACCACCACTTAAAAAGTAAAATAATTTTTTACTGGTGGATCTAATAAAAACTAAAAATATACTACTGAAAAGAAAATTTAATTTAAAAACTTTTTTATCTCTTAATAATATTTCATATCTTTTACGGTTTTCTCACAAAAAATAAAATATATATTTTTTATCTATTAAAAACAAAATCAAGTTTTTCATCGAATCGAAACAAAATGTTTTTCGTGGCCATCTTTGTTTAAAAAATGTTAATTATGTATAATAATAATTATTTAGTGTCTTTTAACAATTAATTTTTAACTTTAATATAGTTCATAAATATTCATATTTGGAACAAACACATATCTTGTTTGTATTAGGATTTTGCAAAGAAAATTATTTGAAAAGTGTTAGATGTTGTTTTGATTTATTTTATTAATTGATATTGCTTAATTTTTATTCAATAGAGTAAGATTATTTACTTATTATTGAGTGCATAATGAGTATACTATATTCATATTTTATTTTTTTGTGCAAAAACCGTACAAGATATCAAAAACTAGTAAGAGTCAAAAAAGTTTTTAAATCTAATGCCCTTTCAAGTAGATTTTTTTGGATTTAATTAGATGCACCAATAAAAAAATGTTTTAGTTTTTAAGTGGTGGTTCTACTGTTTTTTATACTTCCTGTCAATTACTAATGTCAACAATAACTGAAATGATGTATGATATTATGGTACTTATTAATAATAAGTTTAATTCAAATCAAATAAAGTGTTCAATTGTTATAAACAAAAGAAATTAAAAAAATTGAAACTTTGAAGCCAAATTCCAGCTTAACCATAAATTTTTGGATATAGATAAGTTGCATTAAATCGTCATATTTTGACCCCAGGAATCTACGGTCTACCCATTTCCCCGAATTAACGGGACACCCTTTATATATACAGGGTCCTGCAACAGTGCGTCGGGCTTTCCTAGCGCCTTTCTCGTGAGAGATAGAAAAAAATGTTTCGTATGAAAATGTATTGATTTAAAAATCTCTATGCCGTAAAATTATTTTCAAATATACAGGGTGTCCCAATTTTGCGGTATAACAAATGCAAACATTTTTTTAAATGGAACACCCTGTATACTTTTTCATTTTCTAATTTGGATAATATTTTATTACTTGAACCTTTTTTGGTTTTTAATTTCGATGTGGCATTTCCGAGTTATTAACGTTTTTCTGAAAAAAATGTAAAAAGCGGAGGTTCAAAAAAAAATTATTCTGATGTTCTATTTAAAATTTAAGAAATTTTCTCTTTCCTATGGTTGTTCATAAGTACTGTTTATGTACCAGTGTTAAAAATTTTCACTTTTTAGGAACCCTGCCTTTGTATCAGACACGCCATTTTCTAAAATTTCAAATTGTCGCACTCTTTTTTTTAATGGAATCATATATTTTTTTAAATTTTATATTATTCTACATCTAATTTTCTACAAAAAATATTAAGCATACCCTATACCTAAAAGTGATATTTTTCAAGATATAAAAGAATTTATATTTCAGACAGTCCTTGAATCGAATTTGTTTTTGAATAGATAGCCATGACTGAAAAAATTGCATCTGTCAATTAAACAATTAGTTTGACATATAAATGGGAGGTGTGAATTACAAAAAACAAAAGAAGGCCTATCATCAACGAGGAACCAAAAACCATTGGTGAAGGAACTGGCATAAGCGAGAGGTCAGTACAAAGCATTCTGAAGAAAAATCGATATCAAGCATATCATATTCAGCTACGTCAAGAACTTAAAAATAAATTAGCGAAAGCAATTAAATAATCCAATACTCAAGTTTATAACCATCTGCGCGTGTTTCGATCTTTCGATCTCTCCAGTACAGCTTATTATAAAATTGATCAACCTAAATTCATTTCTTATTCCAAATTTATCATAATATAGTCACTCACAAACAATTTAACGTACATTCAATCATTTTTAGTTCATTCTTCAGAAAGAAATACGTTCAAACTAGTGTTGTTTTGATAGCCTTTCTATTTTGTAACACGCAAATTACTTTTGTACCATTCAATGTCTGTCGAAGTATTAGGTAGAGAAGTAGTTGTTTCAAAAGTGGTTTGTTCTTTTAGTCTTAATAAGACTCATTTGTTGTAGATTTTACGAAATATTTTCGTGTTTTTTCTAATTATTAAAATATTATGTGTTAGGAATGTGCTAATTCAGCTGTTATTTTAGTAATTTATTTGACTCGGATACGTTAAATATCCGCTCGGATTGTACAATGGTCATTGGTATAACCACCGAATTTAATAATTAAAGTTTAGTTTTCGAAAAGCGAACTTTTCATATTAGTATAAATAGCAACTCTAAAAAAATTAGTGACACCTATTTAGACTTAACATAAATTTAGGAATAATGTCATAATTTTTAACATCGTTATTTATCCGTAATTGTTCAACGTAAATAAGTAAAATAATACATTATTTATTTGTTCTTTTTATGTATTTAATTATGATGAACTTCCTATTTGAATCTAACATCTAGGTTTAGTAGTTTCCTTCGTGTCAATTCCTGGTGAGGCAAAATTTTGAAGACTATCTATCCTATGTCGGGAATTTTCAAGTAACCTCATATATTTTTTTGGTTCAAATAAGAAACAAATTATTGATTAAAATTTAAAAATAATTTTTTTTTTCAATTTAGCCGAAGCAAGGCGTCAGAAATAGTTTTGGCGGCCAACGTGGTATTATTAAACTGACTTTAAAGAAAAAGTTAAGGATTCAAAAAAAATAAATGCACTTATAACTGATTGAATTTCACACATAACTAACATTTAATAAGGCACTTTTTATAATCTATTATTTAATAATTAGATGTTTCTACGTCATCGTTGGCTGATCTAAATTTAATAATGCACAATTAACACGTTTGTGCCGATTTTTTCTGATAATTTATTGAATAATATTTAGTAATTTTTTATTGCACTATTTATTTGGTTTCGTGATATTTTAATTAAGCTTAGTGTTAAATCTGGCCTGATATAATTCTAAAGCTCCGGTGATATACAGGCGTTTTTTGTGTTTTGTATTTTTTCGTTGTATTTTTTGAGTTGGTTGAGTTATCGATATTATAACAGTCTGGGTCATTAGTTGTGTTGATTTTGTTCTATTGTAAAACATTTCAAGAGTTATTTAGTGAACTTTTTGTGATGAGGTTTTCTGATCAGATAATTATTTTTCCTAGTGATATTGTTACTTAATTTAAAAAAATGTTGCGTTGATTTTGTGATTTTGTTGGGTGTTGACAAATATATTTCGTTTAATTAGTCGCAGTCAGATATTTTATAGAATTTATCGTGTTTGATTATCTGTTTGAAAACTGTTTGTAATTAATTTGTTGTTTTTTTCGTCAAATTGTGAATTGATATGGCTTCTGTTTCGAAGTTTTGGCAGTGCTTTTACATGTTGGGACGATTTAGTTGCAACACTTAAAGGCATTTCTTGCCTCACGGTGCTGAATATGTCTTATGGGAAAAAATTCGTTCTAGAAAACAGGGTTTGATGGAAAAGGTTATAATTTTTGTTGCGACCTTAGAAGGTTTATTTAGGAGACTGAATACGCCGCCCTCTGTTGAAACGAATGTCAAGATTATAATGAAGAATTTAACAACTGTTGAAAACTTTTTGAGGTCTGCCGTCGGTTGAAAAATACATTGCCACCTCCTCAGCCAGCTGTTGATGCTACTGTTAGTCACATTTCTGCCATAGTTAAACCTCCTGCAAGCTTTAATTGTAGAAAGGTTAACCATATCTCATATAGCTATCCGAAAGAGAGAAGAACATTATGTTTTGGATGTGGTGCTCCTGACATTCGAGTTGTGGTAATTGTTCGGGAAACGGAGGAAGGAGACTGCCACTGGCCTACGCTTCTCCAGCAGTTCCAAGGCCAGGTTCCTAGTAGAAAAAGCTGAATGGAGTAATTGGTTAAAATTTGTTTCAGATTTTTGTAAGAAAACTTGTGTTGAAGAAAGTGATGTAACATTTTTGTCGAAACCTCATGAAGCTCTACCAATTTGGCAGTCTAGTTATAGACGGCCTTTCATCAATATTTCTATGTTTAATTTCAGTGACCGCGTTGTTAGTGGTCCCAAAGTTAAATTGATTGAGTCCTTATCTATCGAAATTCGTAGAAGTTCGTTAAAAAGTTTGAGTACTGCTGATGGTGCCATGCAAACAGTTCATGGATACGTTTATCTTCCCTTCGATTTCTCATTTTTTGATTATTGGTGTTGATTTTCCCGGCAAGGGATTTTATGAATTAAAGCGTTAAAGGAGACGGGCACGTCCCGTATAACGCAGGAGAAGGATGTTTTGCGAAGTGAGGGGAGAGGGGCAGTAGGGTTCTTTTTTGAGGGGTGTGGGCACTGATGATGAGAGGTTCGCCGACGAGTTTGGGGAGGTGGTCGCTAAGAATCTTATTGATGTTGGCATTGTATGACGAACCGATACTAGTGGATTGACGGGGGCAGGGGGGAAGGAAATGGAGGCGATATCGAGATTAAACGGAACCTGAAGTAGCAGTTTGGTAAAGTCTGTGTAGTTGAGGAAGCGAGAGGGGATGCCAGCTATGTTATAGTGGTGCACGTACATTTTAATGGCGGCAGCATACGAGGGAGGCTTAGCGGTGGTGGCGTTGGGCCTGGTGCGGGGCTGTACTCGGGTCCAGCCGGCTTCCTGTGGTGCATTTTGGCTTAGATAATGCACCACAGACTCAGCAGCGACTTATGGATAGTATACTTGGTCCAAAATTAGATCCATATTGTTATGTTTACTTGGACGACATTATAATTGCTACCCCAGATTTTGATAAACATGTTGAAATTGTCAATGAAGTATTTTGCAGGCTTAAGGAAGCCAACCTGACTGTAAACCTGGAAAAATGTGAGTTTTGTAGGTCCTCTTTAAATTATCTTGATTTTGTGGTTGATCGATTGGGTTTAAGGACGGATCCTAAAAAAGTTTCAGCTATGGTAGCGCAACCAGAGAATGCGACTCAGATGAAAAGGTTTATTTTCCACGCTGACTGCTCTTATTAGTGCCCTTATTAAAGGTCGAAAAAAATCTCAACCAAATTAAAGGTCTCCTGAAGCCGAGTCATTATTTGCTATCATAAAACATGCCTTGATTTCTGCACCTATTTTAGCGAACCCTGATTTTCGTAAACCTTTCACTATCCAATGTGATGCCTCTGATGTTGGGTTAGGATGTGTACTTACACAACAGAATGATTCTGGTCAGGATTTACCGGTAGCTTATTTTAGCCGTACTCTGACAGATGCTGAGCGGAAATACACCGTCACGGAACGAGAATGTCTCGCTGTTTATTTGGGTTGGAAAAATTTAAACGTTACATTGAAGGTGTGAAATTTACAGTGATAACCGATCACCATTCATTCTTGTGGCTACGGATGCTAAAGGATCCGGTTGGCTGACTGGTTAGGTGGTTTGTAAAAATCCAACAATACGATATGAACATTGTACATCGTAAAGGAACGTTACATGTAGTTCCCGACGCACTATCTAGAGCACCTGTAGAATCTTGTGTCTTAAATATTCCCGAAGAAAATATAGTCACTGATCCCTGGTATGTAAAAATGTGCACACCTGTAGAGGAAACGCCTGATAAATATTCAGATTGGAGGATAATGGACGGAAGACTACAAGCATATTGTTAAGTTACATGATATTAACACCAACTTTCCTGAGTGGAAGATAGTTGTTCTTAAGGCATCAAGAAAGAATGTAATCGAGTCTTGTCACGATATACCCTCCTCGAGACACAAAAAGAGTGTACAAAACTTTAAATCGCATTCGTGATTTTTATTATTGACCGTTGAAGCGTCAAGATGTGAAGTCTTATGTCCGGTCCAGTCGAACCTGTGGTACTCAAAATGACCCTACTTCCGGTCACCCTGGATTTATGGGGAAACCTAAAGAGATTTACTTCCCTGCTCAGCTGATAGCCTGTTATATATTTGAATCCCTTCCTCGATCTATAAATGGCTTTTCATATCTGTTAGAAGTGACAGATTCGTTCAATAAATTTACCCTCTTAAAACCACTTCGTCAAGCGTCATCACCTGCAACTGTGGACTTCTTGGAAAATGAGAAAATTTACTTCTGCTCGTTTTAAGGCATTGGCTCATCAGTATCAAGTGAAAACCTGGTACAATGCTAAATATCATCCTCAGGTAAATTTCGTGGAAAGATACAATCGTACTATTGGTGCTATAATAAGGTCATTTGTCAGTGAGTTAGATCATCGTACTTGGAATAGGAAAATTTTCAAAATTGGTTTTGCTTTACGCGCAACTATTCACCAGGTTACAGGTTATGCTTCTGCCATCCTAAAGTTTGGAAGATACGTTCCCCTTCATAAAAATTATTACTCGAAGTTTCGCAATTTAGAGAGTATTGATTTAGATTCCTATCCAGAAAGATATGCCAGAGAGCTAGATGAACTACCACCGTTATTTCAGGAGGTGACGAGACGTTTAGCAGAGTCATACCATAGAAATGCTCGTTATTATAATTCTCGCTGTAAACCTACTCCGGATTATTCCGTAGGGGATCGTGTTTGGAGTTAGACATTTCGCTACTAAACTAGGACCCAAATTTAAATTGTGTCGGATTTTGGACAAGGTTGGTGATCTTGTATTTAGTTTAGAAGACATGCAGGGCCGAAATGTAAGAAACTGGCATGTCAAGGATTTGAAGGCTTGGTTTTGCTCGGAGTCTGATGTCTGATGTGTGGGATAAAAAAAATAGAAATATTTTTTTACCAGAAAAAGGGGGCGTGTGACGTTCACGACTTTGAACGCCCAAAAATTAAATTTAAATTAAATATCACGGGTAGTCAGTTGTCGTGTTAAGCCACTTGCTGAATACAATTGAGTATACGCGAGTGCCCGAGTACATCTTCCGCCGTTTAGCCATTTTCGAAATTGTGTTCTGTGTGTCACGATTGCTGATAAGGATTTTTCTGCGTTTCGTTGTTTGGAGCGTTAAGACGCGCAAGAAATAATCTGCCCCTTGCACATCAATAAAGAGCCGCACAACATCTTACGTAATGTAATTTTACCGTGTTTTAATTTGCTCGTAACACCCCTTTCTGTGATATTTTAGGCTCTTAAATAATCTCTTAAATTTCTCTATTAAGATCTTCAAACCCTTAAGTAACGCTAGTCTCCAGTTTGCTAGTAGAAAATCGCGGAGCGCGATCGGTTGACTATATCTGCAGGCGGCCGGCTCGTTTGGACATCTAGAGGACAGAGCCGAATAAATAACAGGCCAGATTTTTCTATTTGTTTTTCAATTTTATACCACGCGATTTTATCGCTCGTATTTAAAAATAATTAACTGCCAATTACTTAACTTTAATCAAAGTTGTGGGTTTGTGATTCCTACGGTGAACTCACATTATTGTTGTTTTTTCTACTACAAAATTTTTCACAAGGGTGATTACTTAAGTTATTACAGTGGCTATGTTACCAATTTATGGATATTTGTTTGCATCTTTTTGTGTTATTTTTTTGAACAAAATTAATTGTTGCTAAAATATTATGTGTTAGGAGTGTGCTAATCGGACAGTTCTGATTGTACAATGGCCATTGGTATAACCACCGAATTTAATAATTAAAGTTTAGTTTTCGAAAAGCGAATTTTCATATTAGTGGAAATAGCAACTCAAAAAAATTTAGTGACATCTAATTAGACTTAACCTAAATTTAGGAATAATATCATACTTTTTAACATCATTACTTAGCCGTAATTGTTCAACGTGAATAAGTTAAATAATAAATTATTTATTTGTTCTTTTTTGTATTTAATTATGATGAACTTACTATTTAATTCTAACATCTAGGTTTAGTAGTTTCCCTTCGAGTCAATTCACGGTGGGGCAAAATTTTGAAGACTACTTGGCGCCAAAAAATAGAACCCCTCCCCCATGCCCTAGCTGGCCTACGTCGGGAATTTTCAAGCAACTTCATATTTTTTTTGGTTCAAATAATAAACAAATAATTGAATAAAATTTTAAAATAAAATTTAAATTATTTTTGTTTCAATTTAGCCTAAGAAAGGCGTCACAATACTTAGAAATTATTATTTTAAAAAGTGTATTAAACATCATTTCGTAACTCAGTATTAATAAGTAAATAGTATAATATTTATTACTGTCTGTTCCCAAAATTATTTAATGTACAAAATGCATTTAAATACAAAAGATATATTTATTTTATTTATAATTATTTGTTTTCAATCTATTAAGGTCAACAGTTTTGATGTACCAAAAGTATTGCTTATATAATGTATATGTAATAACATGAATATTTAATAAAAAATGTATAATATGTAGATTAAGCGCACTGTATCTCTAATTAAAAAATAATGTTTTTTCATTTATAGGCTAAATTGTGTTTTTTATATAATCTACACTTATGCAAGAAAACTTATAAATCTTCACAGTTTATTTGTTCACGGATACAAAAAGATATATAGAAGGGACCTGGCTTTTATATACATTTATTTTAAGATTCTAGTTTACTCTCGGTAGATTGATGCATCACCGGGGACCAATTCCATACAAGCGCGATTGAATCGGTTGGAAGCTGTAGAAGTAAGACCGAATTGATTTTCAACACTAGTATATTACAAAGAGTCATGACACTACAATATATAAGCAGTTTCTTTAGGAATAATAAGTTTCGTTCCTCTTTTCAACTCTTTAAGTGATATAGAATATATTACTATTAAAAAAATATTTCGTTAATATTTCTAAAAACTTATTCAAATTATTATTATTGTAAAACAATTAAAAAAAACAATTAAAAAACATTAACTAATTATTTAAACAAAATTAATTTAAAAGTTTAATAGTATAGTAAAGTAATACGACAACAATTGTTATTGTTATATTTTATTAAAATATATTTCTCTATCTTTTTAATATGTTTACAATGAACCTATCATTTATTTAGCGCGTAATTTATGATTGCATCATACTTCAAATATTATTTTGATAGGCTTTTAGTTTAATTTATTATAAATAGGACTCATTGTATTTACTCACGATGATTACTGTATTAGCATTAATATTGTCACAATATTACAAGTCCATATATTAATTTACGCAGACAATAGAATCTTTTGCGAACATTCCTGAGTGACTATTATACGTGGTTTTCCCATTTCAACAACGACTGATTAAGAACTACTCCAAGTCGAAGCAGCACCACAGGGTTCTCAAAGCATCTAGGCAGCAAAACCTCGCATACCGCAAAACGAGCAATACCCCTTTTACCATCTTCAGAATAACTTGAGGTAAATGGATCCAATGATTTTCGTTAAATAGCAAGCACAGTGTTTTTTAGAGGTTTATTCCAATTGTTTTTCTTACGCAAAATATATTATGTACGGAAGTGATAAACCTTTCAAATCAGATGGAATTGTCGAATTGAACAAATGAGGTTGTTAAATAATCAAGACAAGTACAAAAACGAACCAGTTGAAATAGAAATCTTTTACGCAATCTTTGCCTTCAATAATTCGATACATTCTGTTACTAAATTAAAACCAGTTGAAATAATTTCAGGTCATATTGATACTAATTATAATTAAGTAATAATATAATTAAGAAAAAGTAAAACTGTTATTTTAAATAACCAAAGAATCAATAACTGGTAATAGGGCATATTAAAAAAAACGTATCCCGGGAGAATATCCTTAGATCCCAGAAGATATTTTTATAAAAAATAAACAAAAATAATAATAAACCAACTTAGTAAGTAGAAGCATACTGATTCAATGAAGCCAATTCTTGTACGTAAGAGTAATACTCATCGTGCTATTAGCAAACGATTAGATGTGCTTCAGAAATTATGAAATAATCAAAGCAAAAGAAAAATGAACCTTTAAAGATAATATTTATATACTTAAGCAAATATTCGGTAATTATTTCAAAGTATTGTGCTCTTTGTGACGATTTTTTTTGCACTGGTTCCGAAATCGCCACTGACTTGCGATGCAGGTAATAATAATAATAATTATTATTTATTTAACGGAATCTCCTTTTACAACAATAATATTTGCATAATATTACAAGAAATGACAAAATAGCATAAAGTTAGTTAAGTCTAGGTGTCTAGTCCCAAATGGTTTAAGAAGAAGAGAAATATTCATTATCTCACAGTGTTACTCTTACAAAAATAATATAAAACTAATAAACTAATAAATAAAAACGTAATAAATAACAAACAATGTATAAATAAAACAGTTAAGATAAGAATAAAATTATAAAACGATTATTTTTATAATAAATTGGCTAAAATTATTAAATAAAATAATATAAATAAAATTGTTAAAATTAATAGTATAAATAAAATAGCTAAAATAAATAAATAAAATAATATAAATAAAATAGTTAAAATTGATAGTATAAATAAAATAACTAAAATAAATAAATAAAATAATATAAATAAAATAGTTAAAATTAATAGTATAAATAAAAAGTATGTAATACGCTCTATCACAAATGTTCTATCACAGATGAAGCGAGTGCAAAAGCAAGATATCACAGAAAAATAAAAAATAAATAAAAAACAAGAAACAAGTAAAATGATAAAACTGTATGAAATAAATTAACACATTAACAAAAACATTTAAAAATGCATTATCAACTAAGCCGATTAAAAAATAATAATAAATTAAGATTAAAATAATTCAACGATGTTGGTTAAATCAATATGTCGTAGTTGTTTTTTAAAAAGAGCAAATGACGTGGAAAAAATCATAAAATTATTGTTTTCGTTAATGGCATTTGCAGTGCGCATTATACGGCTAATGGGGTTATACATTCCATATTTAGTAGGGTGAAACGTCAATCGAAATATTGGCTTATATCTCGATTGAGGACCACGCGGTATATTAAATGAAAGATTATAGAGTAAACTACCGCATTGAATAAATCCATTAATTGATTTAAACAAAAACGACATATCAATAATTATTCTTCTTTCAGCCAATGATTTAATATTCATGAGGGACAACATTCTACTGTGACTAAAATCGCAATTATTATAACCCAACCGAAATGATATTAATTTTAAAAATCTGCCCAGTACTAATTCGAGTTGGTGATTTGCGGTTTTAGTGTAAGGTGACCATACTGGTGAGGTAGAACAAGTGCTATGTAAAGTGTTTTTATTGTATTCACCCCGAAAGCACTGGAGAATCTATTAATGAAACCTAATATTCTGAGGGATTTTTTACATACATGGGAAATATGTTTATTAAAGTTCAGTTTCGAATTAAATATCACTCCCAGGTCATTTATGAGATAATACATGACTGTTAATTGAATAGTTAAAGCTACGTGTGACTCCTCTACTGAATGATACACTTATTTAAATTTAAATCAAGATCATTTATTTGACACCATGTCGCAACACTATTTAAATCATCTTGAAGTGCAAACTGATCCTCAACCGTTTTAATACAGCTGTATAATTTTAAATCATCAGCATACAGGAGAAAGTTACATTTTCGTAAATTTAAACCAATATCGTTGATAAAAAGTAAGAATAAAATGGGTCCACAATGTGAACCCTGTGGTACCCCCGAAGATACTTGAGTATAATCAGATAAATACTTACCGATGCGTACACGTTGAGTACGACTACTTAGATAGCAACTAAGCCGGTTTAAAACTTGAACGCCAAAACCGATGGATTTTAGTTAATGTATTAAAATGTGGTGTTGAACTCGAATGCTTTGAAAAAGTCGGTATAAATAGAGTCAACCTGTAATCCCTTATCCATTGCATTCGATAGAAATGTTTGATACACCAGTAAATTGGTTAAGGTTGATTTACCTTTAACAAATCCATGCTGTTCGTCGATAAATATATGGGAATATGACCATTTAAGCTGTTCTGAAACTAATAAATCAAGCATTTTTGAAATGACAGATTGAATTGCCACACCTCTAGAGTTGTCAATATTAGATCTGCAACCACTCTTAAATATAGGAACAATGTAGCTATCTTTCCAACAGGTTGGAAAAATACCATTTCTTAATGAATTTATAAATAGGTTATGAATTGGTCTACTCAATGTGTAAACGCATCTTTTTAAAAAGTATGCGGGGATACCGTCAGGGCCCGCATTACAAGATTCAGGTAATGAAAGCAAAGAGTTAAACACATCCGTAAGAGTAACATTAAGATTATGAATATCTACTGATTTATTGTTCTGTTGATCCGGAACAATATTATTAGATGGTCTATATGCTGAAGCGAAATGCTCTGCAAATAAATCTACACTATAAGCAATTGTATTGCTAGCTTTATCATCTAAAAACATTTGTTTAGGATACCCAGACGTTTTGCGGCAATCATTAACGTAGTTCCAAAATTGTTTTGAATTACTATTCATTTGGTATTCAATACGATTTATATAACTCTTGTATAGTGAATTATTAAGTTCGTCGCATTGCTGACGCAAAGTTTTAAATAACTCATAGTGAGAAAGTGAACCTGTATTCTTATATTTTGCATGAGCAGATTTTTTAAATTTCGTTAATTTAACTAGATTACTGTTAAACCATTTGGGATAACTAGAAGATTTTAAGAACTTTACAGGTACGTACACATCAAACAAAGAATACAAAATATTATTAAAATTTTCAACACAAACATCTACACAATTATTTACAAAGACAAGATTCCAATTTATACTTGCTAAACAGTCATTGATCACAGAATAATCCGCTGATTTAAAATCATAAAACTAATCGGTAGTATCACTAGTAAACTCCAAATTCGACATAGATAAATTCAAACAAAACGGGATATGGTGAGCACTTGAGTTACACAATGTATCACTAGCGGTGTTTATAGATATACCTGGAGCATTCGAAAACACAAGATGTAACAACACTCCTGTCGGATTCGGGATCTGATTAACTTGATGCAACTGATAAAAACTGAGAAGGTTAGCCAGAACGTCAGCATGGTAGCAGTTGTTATTTGCACTCAGCACTTTCGACCCCGAAAAGTCCCAAACAGCGTTAGGTAAATTATAATCACCACACAAAATAAGCTCGCACCATGACGTAGTGAGTATGTTGAGCCAATTATGAATTTATTATTTATTTTGACAAAAAGTTGTTCGATACTAGTACTGTTTTCTATCTTCTGACTTCTTAAATTGCTTTTTACAGCAATAAAGACTCCACCCCCTTACTTTTGTTGCTGTTATTAGGTGATCTATCCGATCTGTATATATCGTAACTAGTAAGGCCTAGTTCGGCGTTGGTAATAGAATCGTCTAACCACGTTTCTACTAACACTATAACGTCGTAAATGCAAAGATTCGCTTTCAGCATGAATGAATAATTTTACCTTTAAGACCGCCAACATTCTGAAAATAGACATCTAGTTTTTTTTATTCACACTTGTCTGTACTATAGATGAATGTCCCTGGCTGTATTTAATTGTAAGCCCAGTTTCACCTTGCCCCTTTCGTTTTTCCAATTCATTTCGCAGATTTCTCAGGTGGTCACGTTGCAATTGAGTCATATCATTGTTAAATCGAATACTACCTTTGTCTGTAGCCCGAGTCACTTTTAGGATATCTACTGCCTCCTTCGGATTAGAAAATGATATTTTAATTGGCCGTGGCTTAATGTTAGGTTTTCCCAAACGAATTACTTTTACTGGTTCAAATTTAACCTGGGAATTAATTAATGCTTTTATACAATTTATATCTTTCTCTATTCTATCATTTGTAGGGCCGGTCTGCTCGGGTAAATTAAATACCAAGATATTATGTGATTTTATTTTACGCTCTTCAATTTCATGAATAATATCCGAGTGGTTAAAAATATTAGTAGTTTCATTAGGCGAAATGTTATTATTAACGTTCATTTCTAATTTAGTGATCCGATCATCGAGGGATTTAATATCATTTTTTAAATCTGCTAAGATATTCTGTAATTCGGCTCTAAAGTAGGGCATAAATTCATCTCGGAATAAGGATCTAATTATTTCAACTATGGGCTCGGTGTTGGATGGTGTTTGGCTAAGAGAGAGGGAAGGCCGGGCGAGAACGCCGCGGTCAAGAGAGGTACGCACCGGCTTGGACGTCGCAGCCAGAGGAACGGTTGACACGCACGCATCGCATTTCCACTGCTTGCCGTCCGACTTTCCAGATTCGGCGATAAAATAAGCGACGTCATTTCATCAGTTCATCAAGACAATTGACGTGGAAACGTACTTTACATTCGATACATTTCAATGTTTTCGAACGTGTTCCGATATTAAAATTACATCTCCCACAAGCGCGTGACATCTTACTTTAATTATAAGAATTTATCGGAGAAACGGCAACCGTGCAAAATAATTCACAATGTAAATATTTATCAGGGATTTAATTGCGCATGCGCTTATAGAGCTCTGTGATATATCCAATGGGTGAATTACCTTATTCAGATGATGAAACACCAAAACTACACAATATTCAAGTTCTAAACTAACTTATAGTGGTGGACACTAACTTGTGCACTAACTAACTAACTATTTATATGTAATAATACGAATTAATGAATACTATGCAAATGACAGCTACGCAACGTTGCCAAATGAGTTATGAGGTGAATAAATAAATATGAAATAATATAATTCGTAACACGCCGGTGGTGGCGCATCGGTTACGGCCCCGAACTGACGTGCAGCAACGTTGATTCGGGTCAGTAGTCGGATGGGTGACCGGTACCATTCACCATTGGGATACAATTAATGGTGCTTTAGAGTGACGGGGGCGATCCTTTAAAGTAACAAGCTCATTTACACACACACAAATACACAAATGACACATGGCGGAAGGACCACGTGGTCGATAGCCTAACACTACTACTAATACTACTACTATAATTCGTAGCACTTATACTTCTATTCACCATAAATATACAATTTTATACACAGTTACCTTCCAATTGTTGCTATAGTTTTTAAATTGTTAAGGATATAGTTTACGGATCAAATTTTAATGATGATTACCGTTTCAAGTTTGTTACATTTTAACATTTCAAAATCTTTGTCAATTAAATCAATATTAAGTAAGGAGGGCGTTTGTATTGGTCACTCATATTTCGTGGGTGTTAGTTTTACACCCTCAATTTGAAAAAAAGTGTCGAGAAAACTTTCAAATAAGTAAATGCATGATAGCCGCCAACTATACTGCAGGTTGATAGGCGCGGCTTCATTTTGGCGTGCATTGTTTGTAGGTCAAATCGATATACATAAAAGTAAACCAGTTGTACATAAAACATATTTCAGGTGGAGTTTAGCACCAGATAAAAATAAAATAAATGAGTATTTAAATCGTATTAAAAAGGTTCTATAAAGATACATAGGGGTGGCGGGGAAATGGCGAAACCATGATTCCCGGGATAAAAATATAATGATTTAACACAACTTATCTATATTCAAAAGTTCTCGGTTATACCAGAATTTGTCTTTATAGCTACAAAAATTATTATTTATATGATTTATAAAAATTGAACTCATTATTCGATCTGGCTAAAATTTATTACAAAAGATTACTATAATGCAACACAAAATATCTGTTATTGTTGATTGACACACAACATAAAAACTAAGATATTCTTAATCGTACAGTTTTTACATAGAAAAATAAAATGCTGTTATTATTCAGTACAAAAATTGTAGTTTCATGGGTGACTTTGTTTAAAAATATAAGTTATGTATAATATTAATCAACGCTTTATTATGTCTTAGAATTTGTATCATTTGGAGCAATGATTATATTATATGTATCAGTATTTTACGAAGGATATTGATTAGACAGTGTTACATCCTATTTTAAATTATTTTACCAATTAATATTATTCAATTTAATTTTCATTCGAATGCGTAAATTGATTCTCTCCTTAATTAGTGCAATAAGAGCACATCATATTCATATTTTTGTTATGGGAGAACAATTATAGATATTAAATATTATTAAAAGACAAACAAGTTTACAAACCGCTATTTTAATTAATATTTCTTAATTTGTAAGGACATAGATCAACTGATGATGATAATGAGCTGTGATACAACGAAACACGTGTCTGGAGATTGCCTTCCGAGGAGTAGTTGTTTAAATTATTAGCTGTTCTTGCTTAATTATTGCAAGACAACGGTGTAATCATGCTCAAAGTAATTATTTTTATTGTCAATAACATTTTAAATTCAAATAATACTGCGTCCGTAAATTAATGTTTAATTTAATCTACAAATTAAAATAACACAATAAACAATAAGTTTCTGCTTAATGTAATTTAAGTCATGTAATGGCAGCTAATAGTAATGTGATCCAATGCCTGGCGGTGCTGTTTATTCTTGCATAATTGTCGTAATTAACCTTACATAAATCAGTAGACAGTATTTTGTAGTATATATATATATATGGTATACATATAAATTACTAAACCACTCCTATAGATAAGGGAATACAAAATGTCTCGGTGTGGAAGCATATTATGCATTAACATGGCTCCAAAGTTGTACACGGGAAAGCCATAAAATATTTTAAGAGTGAAAGGGCGCCTCCTTTCCAGAAAAAGGCATATTCTTTTCAGAGCCTGAAAAGTGGAAGGCTATTGTGTAATATTGTACAATTTGGTACATTTGACTCATACGCTTTCCAAGTTGCTAGCGAGCATGAATGATAATAGGATTTGGTGTCTTCTTAAGTAGTATTTTGTATTATAATATTTTATCAGTCAAACGATTTCATCCAGATATCTTGCTTAAATACTTAGTTAAATATAAACAAGATAAATAACTGTATCCTTTAAATCTTAATATTTAGTTAAAAATTGTCTTGTTACAATAACGTATTAGAAGTATTATATTCTCAATTACAATAAATAGTACAATTAATATAAAGGAATTCTTACATAAAAATCATTTAATTGAAATTATATTATTTCTTGAGTAAATTTGCGAATATAATGTACTTAGTTCACAATCTAAACTAGCAAAATAATAGTTTAGTAGTTTTGTTTGCATTCAAAAGTATTTTATCGATCTATCTTATCTTAAAAACGATTTCTTCTAGAAACTTAATTTCTCTAAGGGTTAGGTAAGTTATGGCTTTACGAATTACTATGAGAACAATATAAAATAATATATTATCTTTCAAATACAAATTTATAAAGACAAAAATCGTTTATTATGGCCCGGATATCCGGCTTAATACAATCAGACATTAAGTTGCAATGCTTCTTCGCAGTCACAAAATTTACAAGATCTCCTTTAACCGAAAATCTACTAAATAATTCCGGAACCTAAAAATCGAGTTCGATGTGTCCAGAAACTTGAAATAAATACTAATTCTTCTTCGCAAATAATTTTTATTTCAATTAAATGTACATATCGGCCACAAAGTGACTATTATCAATAGCGAAATACACATATTGTTCGATAACTTGTTGAAACGCGTCGCTTTTTTGTGGAGAAGCAGAAGATAAAATTACACTAATTTGGGACTAAACGCTGGGGTTTCGCTATAATAATTTGCAAATATAATGGCCATAAAGTAAAATTAAGGATGGAGGGACGGTGTTTGACTTCTGAACAGTACAATTTGAGTTTAAAACATTTGATTAATGGATTTTCTAGAAGTTTATATTAAGTCCTGTGAAGTTTAAATCTTGTTTAATTGATTCTGATGGAAATACAATAATTTGTTATTTTTATGCCTATAATATATTTGCTATTATTAGACAAGTAAACAATGTAAATGTAAATATATAAAGTTTATGAAATATTATTTTTGATAAATTAAATAATTTAAAAAATTTAATCTTTATAAAGTTTTATACCATTTATTGCTTACTTAAAAATATTGGAATATGAAAATATACTGATTTTTATTAACTACATTGTATCGACAATCTTTATTTAAAAACAATAAACAGAAAAGACTACATTTATAATGTAGATATAATATAATATAATAATATAGACACTGCGACCTAAATTTGTAAATGTTTTGTAAATTATTGTATATATAAACATATTATTTCTTGAATAATTTGCTCAATTATCTTTTGGTGAAATATTACGAAATGATTAAAAACGTTTTATTTTCTAAACTGTAGATCTACCCGCTGCTAGCAACATTTAAAGTATTACAAGTCCGATTTCACTAAAATCGTACAATCTGCGGGATGAGATTCAAAACAATCACACAAAAGCGGAGTGAATGAACAGATGGAAGATACACGGGAATGAGTAAAGGAACCATCTAATATACAGATGGGGCTAAAATTACTAAAAGAACCTGGGTTGGTATGTATGGAGGGTGCAACTGGAGCAAACAATTCGCGATTTGTTGAAGCGCTCGGTGTACAAAATGTGCACCCCGGCACTCACACGTTGACCTTTACACAAGTGTAACGATAGGGCATGGTTTTTAGTGAGAGGAAAAAGAAAAATGATTTAGAGAGGGAGAAAGAAGATGGAGTCCATATAGTGTTGCCCCTGGGCTGTGGCGCCAATTATAAAGGAGATGCACCGATGGTGATTGGTTTCCCAACATGATTGTTCTGGGGAAACATGCCTCCATCTTCCAGGTCAAAATAGCCGCTATTGATTGGCGTGCTTATAACGTAATGGAGACGGGACATAACAAAGGACCAATTACCATTATGATGAACAGCCAGGTAGTTATAAAAGTGCTAGCCTCGCCAATAGTGCAGTCCAAGCTGGTTATGACCTGCATAAACAGGATAGAAGCACTGGCGACAACAAAGAAAACACAGCTAGTATGAATACCCGAACCAAAGTATTATTGGGCTCTTAAGGGCCGACTTGCTGGACAAACAAGGGTCAGCGAGTGAATTCATAGGACCTGAACCCGTTTTCGGTATACCCCATGAAACCGGAAAGGAAATAGTCCGATGCAAGCTAGCAGATGAGCATACAAATGCATGGTAAAACCCAAATCGGAATGAGGCATACGAGAGTCTTTCTAAATGATCAGGCACCTGACAGCATGCTGATGCTGTCAAGAGTGAGCAGATTAAAACTAAGAAAAATCACAGGACTAGTCACTGGGCACTGTGATCTGAATAAGGACAAACCTAGGATGGGAATTGAGAAAAGGCCTCTATGCCATGGGTGTTTGAAAGAAGGGGAAACTTCCCAACACCTACTGTGTACTTAGCGAATTCAGGAAACGTATGCTTCCTGTAGAACAACTAAAGAGCATCCCCTGGTAGAAACTCCTGAACTTCATAGATTGCACAGGAGTACACAGGAAGGAAAACATCCAGGGATGTACAAAAGACCACGTAGACTGCAGTGCAGTTACGCTAAGCGACAGCACCTCATGGCGAAAAGACAAGGTCTACAGATTTGTTCCTTATAAAACATAAAAACAATTGTTTTAATAATAAATTACAGGTAAAGAATTAATATAGAGTTAGAAAAAAGTTTATATTAGTTAAAACATCGAACAAAGTGTTTATATTAGTGATGGGCAAGATCGATCGAAAAGATCGAGCCGATCGGAAAGATCGAGCCGCTCGAAAAGATCGATCCGATCGAAAAGATCGAGCGGATCGAAGAAATCGAGCTGATCAGAAAGATCGATCCGATCAAACAGATCGAGCCAATTCAGTTGATCAGAAAATTCCTAAAAAAAAAAAGAAGAAAAGAAAACTACGTCGTGAAACGTATCTGAAAAATTACAACCCCTCTAAAAAATCTTCCCTTCGAAAAATAGCTCCCTGTAAAATAATTGTTGGAAAATCACCCTACCTCTAAAATACCACCCACCGTGGGGTAATTTTTACCCCCCGACAAAAACACCCTCTGTAAAAACATTATTGGAAAACCACCCCCTAAAAAACTTTGCCTGTTAATAATGTAAATAATATACCACCAGCGAAAAAAATTATCCCTCTCAAAATTTATTGGAAAACCAGTAGCATAAAAATCACCCTCTTCTAATAAACGATAAAAATTCTGTGTCCAGTAGAAACTAACTGTAAATAAAAGTAATTTTCGTGAATCGTGAATCTTGAACTAACGGTGAATGAGAGCAATAATTATATAATAAGTTTAATCATCACTACTAACAAAAAACACCCTGGGGCAAAATTAAACACAAAAATCCGTCATGGAAAATCACTCCCTTAGAAAACTACGCTCTAAACGTTTCTGTAAAATCACAACCCCTCTCAAAAATCACCCTTCCGAAAAACCGTCCCTGTAAAATTATTCCTTGAAAATCAACCGCCCAACAAAAAATAATCCCCCAAAAAAATGACCCTATTTTTCGATAAGAATCTGATCTGGATCTGGATTAAGTTTGCCAAGGGTGATCAAATCATTGACCAGAGCACTTAGACCTCACTAGGCCCATTGTGCCCCCCTGACTGAGACAGCCCTGCGTTGTTCTATCACTCATTTAGCCACCCAAGGTGGCGAGCAAAGGACAGCACAACGCTTGGAGGGTTATCCCTTATGTTGGCCATATTCGGCCAGAGCTCCCCTAGCATGGACTCTCTAAGGTGGGCGAGAGCCAGGCAGGTGGTTAACACATGTTACACTGTCTCGTCCTCTTCTTCACATGCTCTACATATGGGGGTTTCCACCAGTCTCATAGTAAACAAGTGTTTCCTTAGCTGACAGTGACCCGTAAGGATACCTGTGATAAGACGTAGATTCCCCCGGGATAGTCGCAAATAATATTCAGCTGTTTTCAGATTGGGTGAGCGTATTGCTTCCTTGGCCTGTCTGCAGCCTGTGTTGTCCCAACGTTGTTTTAGCATCTTGAGAGTATTCTGTTTGAGGATATCAGTGTGGCATTTCGGTGTTGGCGCGATCGGGGGCCCGTCCGTGGTATCACTGAGATCCAGCTCGCGCCAACTCGTCTGCCTTGCTGTTGCCTTCTTCATTATTGTGTCCCTTGACCCAGCGCAGCTCAATACTGTTTGATTGTGCTGCTTGTTTAAGGGTGTTGTGACATTCTTTTACTAGTGTTGAGGTGATCTTGTGACTACTCACTGCTAGTATTGCTGCCCTGCTGTCTGTAAGGATTTGGATGTTCCTATCACGGATGTCTCGGTGTAGGATTTCTTTCGCCCCTTAGATGATGCCAACGATCTCTGCTTGCAGAGTAGTTGTGTGTTTCTCTAGGGGTTAAGCTAATGAGAGGTCCATTTGTTGCGAGTAAATTCCCGCCCCGGATCCTCTTTTGGTTTTAGAATTATCGGTGTAAATTCCGAGGGTTTCCCCACCCTCTACACTCCCGGTTCCTCTTTTTATCGATACCTTATATAGGGTCTATTGAAGACGTAGCAGGGTGGCAAATTGTCTGTCTTCCTTCCAAGGAGGGGTGTTTTTTTGACAGCCTCCTCTAAAAGGTGACAATGTCTGCCAGCCCTGCCTCATTTGTTCCAGAGTCCAACTGAGTTTAGGCGCAGTACTGCCGCCGTGGCCATCTCCTCTACGTATAAGTCGAGAGGTGGAAGGCAGAGCATTGCTTCCATTGCTGCAGTGGGTGTTGTTCGCATTGCTCCGGTCGTGCTGAGGAATGCTATCCTTTGCAACTGAGTAAGCTGCTTTGCTGAGGTTTTCTGTCTGGCTCTGGGCCACTAAACCAGTGCCCCATAGATTAGCATTGGTCTTACTACCGCTGTGTACAGCCAAAGTGCTATCTTGGATATCTGGCATTGCCAGAGGGAGACGCATGCTTTTTTACATTTTATTTTGATCTCAGCTGCTTCCGAGAGGTTAGAAGAGTAACTTCCATCCTCTCGTTTTAGGCAACCTGGTTGTCGTGAGGGATCCTTGGAGAGGATCATTTTGAGCCTTGCAGCTGCCGAGGTGGTGTCCACCTCCTCACAAAAAGACCTCCAGGCTACCTTTTGTTCTTGCCTTATTAGTTTTTTGTAGTCTTGTTGGATGTTTTTATAGACCATCCAGTCTGACTTGTTTAGAATTCTTTGCTTTATTAAAGGATTTTCTCGCAGCTTTTCTGAGATGGTCGAGTTCTTCGCACCACCAGTCTTCATTTCTCGGAGTCTTCCACCTTTCTCGCAGAGGAGGAGTCCTTATATGCTTTTAAAATGGAGTGTTGAAACGTATTTACATAGGCTTCAATGTCTTCCACTGTATTAAGTTGGCCGGTAGCTTCGCAAGTTCGCGGACTCCGCGAGAGATTGTCTATGTAGGCATTCCTGTCCGTTAGTCTCGGGTTGCGAAGGTAACGTGTTTTCTTACCGGTTGTATGTGTTAGTGTATATTTGATCCACCTATGATCTGACATTGACACCGAGGGTGATACATGCCAGTCGTGGATTTTGTTTGAGATACCGCTAGTCGCCAATGTAATGTCTATTACAGTTTGGCTCCGAGTTGTCACGAACGTGGGTTCAGAGCCTCGGTTTAGTATTTCTAAATTGTTACTAATGATAAATTCATGTAGTGACTTACCTCTGTTGTTGGTGTCCACGCTGCCCCACATGATATGGTGTGCGTTAGCGTCGCAGCCAATGACGAGGTGAAGTTTCTCCATCTCACAGTGTAGCACGAGTTGTTTTAGGCCCCTGGTTGGTGCGGGGGCGTCGTGAGGGAGGTAAACTGACGCCAGGATGGTGTCTTTGTTGCCGTCTCCTGCTGACAGCCTTACCACTGTCATGTCACTGGTGGAAAGCTGTGGCATAAGATAGGATTTTATGGGCTTAGGTATGTAAATACATGATCTAGGCTTATTATTTGTGGGATGTGTGAATATGTTCCCATTTAACTTACCAAATCCACAAACCTTGGATTTAACAATCCATGGTTCTTGGATGACGGCTATTGTATCCTGCATAGTATCGAGGTGGCGGCAAAGGGTTGCCACGGCCGCCCTACAATAATGCAGGTTACACTGTATCACCTTTACGGTTGCGAAGGATCCTCTGGGATGGAGGTGGCGCACTCCTGGCTTTCGCCCGGTGTGCCTCCATCCTCCGTTTCCATCGGGACCTCCACCCGAGGTGTTTCTGTTGTGGCTGAATTAGCCAGTTTTATGGGGAGAGTGGAGAATTTATAGCTAATCCACCCTCCCTTTTCTTTGATGAACTGGGCATCTTTTTTTCCTACCCCGAAGACAAGTAAGTGACCTAAGGGTTTCTTCTTCTCTTCAACGTGGAAGACGCACCAGCTCTTTATTTCCATTGCGGCGTTTTGTGCCGCCAACCGCCTCTTTACCAGGTTTATGTTTTCCGGTTGCCCCGGAATCCACAGACGAGCTTTCGTCAGCGTTGGCAGCTGGTCGACCTGGAAGACAGTCAGTTTGGCCCCTTCCCACAGTGGTGGTAGACGGGGGACTACGTCCTTGAGCCATTTCAGGGCGGGCTCATTATCGCAGGTGATACGTAGTATCTCCCCTGAGTGTGCCCATTCCTGAAATGTAGGGATGTGGTCTGAGGAGTTGAGCAATTTGTCCAGCTCCTCAAGCATTGCTTTTTCGACCATTGCTACCTGTTCCTTGGTGATTTTGCCCAAGGGGTTGTTTTGGTCTATAATGGCTACTCGGAGGTGCCTAGAGGCAGCCTCCTTGTAGCTGGTCCCTTACTCTCGAGAGAGGTGGATTCGAAGTATTTTTCCTGGAGGATCTCCCGTCTGCCTTTTTTGCCACCTTCCTGGGCTGATCGGGTGATGGCTCAGAGGCAGCAGATCGATTCCTCTTTTTCTGTGCGCTGCCTTTGGGCATTGGGTTGCCAGCCTGCCCTAGGGGGCGCACTTCTTTACCAGAAGGGGTCTTGGGGGTTTTGGCTGTCTTTGCAGCAGCCAATTCCTCCCTGACCTTCCTTCTGCGCTTTAGCTCGGCTCCGCAAATGCGCTTCCTTTTTGGGGTTTGCTTCTATGGGCCGGCTTCTTTTGTGGTGACGGGTGGATCAGTTGATCCGCCCGCAGCCACTGTTTGTTGCGGGGAATCCAGGGACTCACCCACATTAGTTGTCTTTTTCGTAGTAGCAGGTTGATCTTGCGACCTGCCTGCTACTACCGTTGTTTTGCTTATTTTGTTGTCCATGCTAGTGGATAGTACTTCATCCCTTTGGTTCCCCACCCGCCACGGAGCCCGTACTGTTGACGTCGATAATTGATCGCCAGGGCTACCAAGGGGATATAGTCACCAAGGACGGGTTGCACTCGAACGGGTGCCTGGCACATGTGCTAGGTCCGTTGAGCGCCCCTCCGCCCCCAGGGGCTCACCCTGTCGTAAGTCTGACCTTACAACGCAGCCGATTGATCGAAGTGGGTTAGTTCCGACCACCCGTTTAGGGAGAACTCAGGGCCAAAGTGGAGTGTTGCCGCCGTACGTGACGCATCACCATGGGCGGCTCAGCCACCAGGTTCCCTTTGTCCTGCCTTACGGGTCTCCACGCACGGCACAAACATGCGGGTAGCCTTGTGCACATCCTCGCATCGCGGCCACAACGACGCGCGGTTGACCTGTTATTCGTTTGGATCCTCATGTCAGGCCGCATCCCGGCTATCCGTTCAGTACGGAGGGGCCCTCCCCTCGACTGAACAGCCGATTCTCGCCTCAACACTCATAGGACCACTCCAGCCCTCTCACGAACGTCAAGGTTCTACAGGTCCTTGAGAGGGTCGATAAAAACCTGTAAAAACATTATTGGAAAACCACAATTGACTTGTTATTGATACTAAAACATAGGTATTTTAAAATCACAACCCCTCTTAAAAATCACCCCTTCGAAGAACCACCCCTCTAAAATTATTCTTTGAAAATCATATCCCTCCCCTAAAAATAAAACTCCCCCGCACTCTACAAAAAATACCCCCAAAAAATAACACCTATAATACATATAGGCCCCTGAAAAAAATCAACCCCTTCGAATATATGATACAAATTCTGTGGCCTGTTATTTTTTACGAGATTAAATCTTTCATTATTGGTATTACAGTAAAATTAACTTTTAAGATGAGTAATTATTCTAAAGTAATTTCAAATCAATATCTTAAAAAGTTAAGTAAATATTTTGAATAATAATGCTGAACGTTAAATACATCTTAAAAATAGAAAGAAATCGGCAAGGCCGCAAAAATGTGGACGTCGACAGATTCATCAATTTACACTCACTCGCCGAAAGTGAATTACGAAAGAATTAAGAAGACTGCTTTTATAACATTCGTTACTAGAAGAAATAACATAATAAATTTGTTATTTTCTACATATTACATCCTGTATTTCTTTTTGTTAAATTATAAGTATATTTAGTAAATATATAACTACTATAAAATGAATTAACATAAAATCTTTATTAAAAATTAATACCATTTAGTCACAGTTATTAAATAACGTTAAAAATAACTAGTTACTTCTTAGTATAACCGTTATTGAAAAGTAACTATTTATCTCACCTCTACTGTCTAGTTATATTTTTAAGTGACCACTTTGATGAGAAGTACTATTTTGTTCATTAAATTAAATAATTACTAATTTGTTGAATTTAAATAACAGTTGTGTATTAAATAGTTTATTACTTGACAGTACTTAAATTAATAATAATAATAAGTATTTTTTAATTACATTAGAATAATTTTCAAATATTTATTTTCATTATCGTGAAAGATTAACCATTTCTCGCGCTTATGGCCTAATAAAGGCTGTCTCACTTTGCATAGAAGAGAATAAATAAGCCGATCGGAAAAATCGAGCCGATCAGAAAGATCACTTGCAAGGATCGAGCAGTCGATCTTTTTTGATCGATCTTGCTTATCACTAGTTTATATCCAACAACCGCCAACATTAATATTTTTGTTTCAATTTTAATAAATTATCTTGAACCGTAAAAAACGTTTAATTCAAAATTTTTTATATTTTACGATAAATTAAATTTTTGCTTAACCCAAACATTTTTATGTTAGTTAATCCTCCAATCATATATTTTAATTAAATATTCAGATTTTTTGTTTTCATTTTAAATTTTATCAGATAATAGATTTTGAATATCAAATCCGGTTGTCACTTAGAAGTTTTTACAAAAATTTAGCGATAGGGTTAATAAATATGCACCGTTCAACAATTTGGATATAGTTAGCTTATGAGTGAAAACCAATGCAGTATGCTTGGTGAGAAATGAGACGCTAAATGGCACATATAAACTACACTAGGTTTAAATTGGACATATATTTAATACAAATTAGGTTATAAAATAACATATAAACATTCAATATAAATTAAATAGAAATTAAGCTGACGACATAACGATAATATTTTATAATTCTAGGAATTGATTTTTAAAAATTAACAATTGTGTCATCTTTCAAAAATAATGTTGACAGTATATGAAGAAATACTAGGCATAAATAGGTAATTGTGGAGGCCTCTACTTTGTGATACATTCCTATTAATAAATGATTGTAAATACATTTTGTATGACAAACTATATGAAAATGACAGAATATCTGTCGAAACTATAGTCACATTAAAGATAAAAGTGTGTGATAAATATAAGCTATTTACAATCATTTATAGGCATAAACAGATTATTATTTACCACATTAACGAGATAACTGTTAAGGAGGACAAGTGGTATTTAATACTATATTATAAATAAATTATATACGTCAATTTAAATAATAAAAAAAACTTGATACTCCCTTAATCACACATGCTCCCACACTACAAAAAAACCTTTAATCCCTACAAGAGGTTATTGGCTCCCTTCAACGATGATTTGCAAAATGGCGCATTAAAATCAATCCCCAAAAATCTCAGCTTCTAATCCCTTACCATCAATAATTCCCCTAACAAGGTCCATATTTCCCAGTCCCCCCCTCAGGCTCCGTTAAGTACCTGGGCATAACCATAGATCAAAAAATCAATTTTAAAAAAGCATACAGCCATAATAAAAAGTAAAATTACATCTAGGGCCAAATGCATTTGAAGCTTAACATGAAAAAAAAAATGGCATCAATACAAGAAAAGCTGTAAAAATGATGATCTGCCGCCCATTACTTGACTATGGTTGTACCCTCTATCAAAATCGAAGCAATCTAATTTTCCGAAATTTTGAAGTTAGCGAGCGAGCATCCCTCCTAACAAAACTCTGGCATCCTCTTCACAATCCCTCTTACTAGCTCCTCTATGATACTACTTTAGTTATCCTCATCCAAGAACGCCTTTGATTTCTATCATAAAAATTCTCCAAAAATCCGTTCAACTTCGATATATTTTCCCTATATTGTCTCCCTAGAAATCCTATCATAAATCCTCAATTTAAATCTCCTAATTCAACAATATTAGATTTAATTTCATCGTTTTACGCATTAACGACTGACGCCATATGACTGGACAAAACAAGGCAGAGAGACCTCTGATCGATAGCCTTTTGACGATGATGTTCAAATTTAGTATTTGAATCAATTGAATTATTATGTTAATATTGCGTATAATATTTTGATATCATAAGCTCATTTTTTTAACATTTATTTGGTTATGTAATAGTCAATTATGTTAGAGTGTAGTATTTTTACAATTATATTCAATTTTGGATGCTGTGAGCCTATACAATATATCTTTAATAATTATTTTGAAATTAAATCCTAAGTTATTATAGATTGATTGGTCATATATCGCAAATTTATTATTGCTTATTTTAAAATTCAATTTTTATGTTTTTGACAACTGCTTATTTTATTGCTGTCTCGTAAACTAATTTTAATTTATTTAAATAAAATATTTTGTGTAGCGCACTTTCTAGCCTCGTTTTAATTGCATTCAGTTCTTTATTGGAATCCTGGAAACGTTCCATATTATTAATATTTTCATTGTTACATAAAAGATGTGGATTTTGGGCTAGTTCCTGCACCCCCTCTTAAATTGTTTATTGTGTAACGTAGTTAGTTTACTTTTAAAAATTAGTTTCAATTCACTTGTTAGACTGTAAAAATCTGCTATAAATAATGTTGAGAGTAATAATGGACACGTTAACCTAAGCGTTGTTGTTTGAATTAATACAAAAACAAAAAATTGACGAGTCGTTTGAACCAGGAAGCACTGGATCAAAACATAGATAGAAATAATCAAATTAGGAATGCCGTAATGGCAGAATTAAAATTTTCAATGGTTATCAATATATCATCCTTTGCGACATCTGTTATGAACTAAGTATACTTGAATTGTGGATATTTTAAATATATTTGGATATTGCTACTGAATTTTTCATTAACATGATCTTGGAAATATATGACATATAGTTTGTATTTTCAACTATCAAAGTTTCTAGGGCCATCGGCCAACCCTATCTGGGTGCGTCTCGTACTCACTCACTTCACGGACCCATAACCCCCTGGCAGCCCTGGAGTTCGCAATGCGAAGGGATGAAGATTCACAATTTTAACCACTATGGCCCCGTATGCCCCCAAAACAAAACAAAACCTACAGATTCTTCGATGATGCTGATGGCACATGGCAGAGCCAAAAAATAAAAACCGCACCGGAGAAGGAGTCAAACATTTGAGCATTATGATGCCGGTGTACAACATCCCTCGAAAATATATATTCATTATAAAGCTTCAAATAAGCCTGAGATACGAAGACTCAGGAGTAGGAAGCAAACAAGACAGTCATATATACACTGATGAGTCGTTGATGAAAACAGGTGTAGGATTTTATTGCAAAACGTGTCTCTGTAAAAAGGTTCGACACTAGGTAAGACAATGTTCAAACCGGCAAAGGTGGAACTCGTGGGTATAACATATACAGCAAAGTTAATCTTTAAGAAGAAGATGGACCGAACAAGCATACACATCATAACGGATAGCGGAGCAGCAATTTTGTCCATTGTTAGCTGTAAAATTATATACCTCATCATTAACGCTATAATGTTCCAAAGCCTTGGAAGAAGTGACCCATGACAATGACCTCTGCTCCACGAAAAGACACAACAACAGCAGAGGTAACAGAAAAGCAGATGGTTTGGCGAAAAAGGTTTGACAAACGATATGCGGGCCGGATAACTCCCTGCCAGACTTAATTACTGTACTAAAAAATGCCTCAACCAGATGCTAAAAGGAGTGATGGGACGATACATCGGGCTGTAGTGTCTAAAAACTTCTTCGTAACGAATACTAAAACGTTCATATACTGTATGAAACTATCTAGAGAAAACCTACAGAAAGTTTTAGGGCTCCTTCTTAGGACACTGCAATTTAAGAAGGTACATATTTTTAATAATACATAAAATTTGCTAAAATGCCAATTGTATTTATATATTTCCAATAACATCTCACTCAATTGCGGTGTACAGCGAACAAAAAGATGTACTTGGAGTTCAAATACCACGCAAGTCGACTTCGTGCGTCCTTCTTCACATGTGACTGTGAAAGCGTACGAATCGCACTTGCAACGCATGTGGTGGATGAGAGCCTCGGTTCCTATCACTGGGCCTGAATGGCGTAGTTGGTAGCGTTCTCGGCTAGAAACCGGGAGGCCGCAGATTTGAATCCTGCTTCAGGTACATCTTTTTAATAATACATAAAATTTGCTAAAATGCCAATTGCATTAATATATTTCAAATAACATCTCACTCAATCGCGGTGTACAGCGAACAAAAAGATGTACTTGGAGTTCAAATACCACGCAAGTCGACTTCGTGCGTCCTTCTCCACATGTGACCGTGGAAGCGTACGAATCGCACTTGCAACGCATGTGGTGGATGAGAGCCTCGGTTCCTATCACTGGGCCTGAATGGCGCTGTTGGTAGCGTGCTCGGCTAGAAACCGGGAGGCCGCAGGTTCGAATCCTGCTTCAGGTACATCTTTTTAATAATATATATTGTGACGTTCACGATTTTGAACGCCCAAAAAATTAAATTTAAATTAAATAGCGCGGGCGGTCAGTTGTCGTCTTAAGCCACTTGCTGAATACAATTGAGTATGCGCAAGTGCCCGAGTACGTCTTCCGCCGTTTGGCCATTGTCGAAATTGTGTTCTGTGTGTCAGGATTGCTGATAAGAATTTTTCTGCGTTTCGTTGTTTGGAGCGTTTAAGACGCGCAAGAAATAATCTGCCACACGCACATCACTAAAAGAGCCGCACAACATCTTAGGTAATGTAATTTTACCGTTTTTTAATTTGCTCGTAACACCCCTTTCTGTGATATTTTAGGTTCTTAAATGATCCCTTAAAATCCTCTATAAAGATCTCCAAACCCTTAAGTACCGTTAATTAAGGTTGCGGTGTGGTTCATCTATTTGGTGATTGGCTAATCATCAGCCCTAGTGTCCAGTTAGCTCTTAGAAAATTTGTCGAGGCGCAACGTGGACGGCGGCGTGAGGTGCTGCGGAGCGCGATCGGAGGACGTTATCTGCAGGCGGCTGGAGTTCGTTCGGACATCTAGAGGACGGAGCCGCATAAATAACAGGCCAGATTTTTCTATTTATTTTCTATTTTGTACCACGCGATTTTATCGCTCGTGTTTAGAAATAATTAAGTGCCAATTACTTAACTTTGTCAAAGTTGTGTGTTTTGTGATTTCCACGGTGAACTCACATTGTTATTCACAAGGGTGAATAACCAAGTTATTATGGTGGCCACGTGGCCAATTTATGAATTTTTGTTTGAATCTGTTTGTGTTAAATTATTTTAATTAAATTTAATTAATTAATAGAATATTATTATTGAATAAAATTAATTGATGCTAAAATATTGAGTGTTAGGAGTGTGCTAATCCGACGGTTATTTTGGTAATTGATTTGACTTGGATACGTTAATTATCCGCTCGGATTGTACAATGGCCATTGGTATAACCACCGAATTTAATAACTAAAGTTTAGCTTTCGAAGCGCGATATTTTATATTAGTGGAAACAGCAACTCTAAAAAAAATAATATTTTTTGTGACACCTTATTAAACTTAAATTTAAGAACAATATCATATTTTTTAATAAAATTATTTAGCCGTTATTGTTTAACGTCAATAAAGTAAAATATTGAATTATTTATTTGTTGTTTTTGGTATTTGATTATAATGAACTTCCTATTTGAATCTAACATCTAGGTTTAGTAGTTTTCCTTCGCGTCAATTCCTGATGGGGCAAAATTTTAAAGACTACTTGGCGCCAAAAAAATAGAACCCCTCCCACATGCCCTAGCTAGCCTATATCGGGAATTTTCAAGCAACTTCATATATATTTTTTTGGTTCAAATGAGGAAGAAATAATTTAATAAAATATTAAATAAACACACTAATAAATGATTGAATTTCACACACAAATAACAATTAATAAGGCACTTTTTGTAATGTATTATTTAATAATTAGATGTTTTTAAGTGATAGTTGGTTGATTTAAATTTGATAATGCACAATTAACACGTTTGTGATGTTTTTTGATAATTTATTGAATAATATTTAGTAATTTTTTATTGCACTATTTATTTTGTTTCGTGATATTTAAGTTAAGCTTAGTGTTAAATCTGGTCTGATATAACTCTAAAGGTTCCGGTGATATACATGCGTTTTTTGTTTTGTATTTTTTTCGTTGTATTTTTGAGTTGGTTGAGTTATCGACATTATAACAGTCTGGGTCATTAGTTGTGTTGACTTTGTTATATTGTTTGATTTTTGAAGTTTGTTCGTTATATTACTCCTTGTGCTGAAAATAATTCCATGAGTTATTTAGTGATTATTTGTGATATATTCTGATCAGATAATAATTTCGTAACGATTTTTTGGAATTGGGATTATTTTTCTAGTGATATTGTTACCTGATTAGAAAAATTGTTGAGTTGATTTTGTGATTTTGTTGGATGTTGACAAAAATATTTTGTTTAGTCGCAGTCAGATATTTTATAGAATTTATCGTGTTTGATTGTTGTTCGGAAACTATTTGTAATTAATTTATTGTTTTTCGTTAAACTGTGAATTGATATGGCTTCTGTTGTTAAATTTTTTGATGCTAGTCATCTTCTGGTCCATGAAGTTAATTATGAGTTACGCATCCGAGGTTTAGTTACACGCTGCGATGAACTTACAAAACGCAAGGCCCTTAAGAAATGTTTAGTTCAAGATCAAACTCGAGGAATTGAATATGAACTCGTGAATTTCGATGCAAACGAAGAAAAGACGGAAATTAATCGCAGTTTAGAAAGTATCAAAGAAGCAATTGATAATTTTCTCTCTCTTGATTCTGGTGATGTTGTCGCTAAGTTGTATAGCCGTTTTGCTCATTTGGAAGGTCGTGTTAAGAGATTACCTGATGAATACTCTTATAAACCCTTCGCAATGGTTAAGCTTTTGGCTTTAGAACGGGAACTGGATGAAAAAACAGGCAACGTTATTTCAGTGACACAACCGTCCATCCCGCGTTTACCTTTTACTTCTACTTCAACGTCTTTTACCTCTCCAGCTGCTTCTACAAATACTTTAGTGTCCATTAAAACCACCCCAGTTCATAAGTGGGATTTGAGCTTCGATGGTGATGCAGATAAATTACTCGATTTTCTAGAAAGAGTGCGGGAATTGCAGGTTTCCAGAAACGTGTCAAAGGAGCTTTTATTTACTTGTGTTACCGATTTATTCACAGGCGCAGCATTAGTCTGGTTTCGAAGTTTTGGAAGTGCTATTACAGGTTGGGACGATTTAGTTGCAACACTTAAGACTTATTTCTTACCTCACGATGCTGAAGATGTCTTATGGGAAGAAATTCGTTCTAGAAAACAGGGTTCGATGGAAAAGGTTATCATTTTTGTTGCGACCTTAGAAGGTTTATTTAGGAGACTGAACACGCCGCCCTCTGTTGAAACAAAGGTCAAGATTATAAAGAAGAATTTACTACCATTTTACCATCCGCATTTGGCTCTTCTCGACATAACATCTGTTGAAAAACTTTGTGAGGTCTGCCGTCGGTTGGAAAATACATTGCCACCTCCTCAGCCAGCTGCTGCTGCTACTGTTCCTGCTGCTGTTAATCACATTTCTGCCATTGATAAACCTCCTGCGAGACAAGTTGCATGTTTTAACTGTAGAAAGGTCGGCCATATCTCATCTAGCTGTCCGGAAGAGAGAAGAATATTTTGTTTTGGATGTGGTGCTCCTGATGTAATTCGTTCGAGTTGTGGTAATTGTTCGGGAAACGGAGGAAGGAGAGTGCCACTGGCCGACGCTTCTCCAGCAGTTCCAAGGCCAGGTTCCCATTAGAATATGCTGAATGGAGTAAATGGTTAACATTTGTTTCAGATTTTTGTAAGAAAACTTGTGTTGAAGTAAGTGATGTAACGTTTTTGTCGAAACCTCACGAAATTCTACCAATTTGGGCAAAACAGTCTAGTGATAGACGGCCTTTTATTAATATTTCATTGTTTAATTTTTCAATGACCGCGTTGTTAGATTCAGGTGCTAGTGTTTCGGTTCTAGGTGGTCCTGGAGTTAAATTGATTGAGTCCTTATCTATCGAAATTCATAGAAGTTCGTTGAAAAGTTTGAATTCTGCTGATGGTGCCACGCAAACAGTTTATGGATACGTTTATCTTCCGTTACGTCTAGACGGTATAGTACGAGTGATGAAGGTCACTGTAGTCCCTTCGATTTCTCATTTTTTGATTCTTGGTGTTGATTTTTGTAGGCTATTTGGGTTGAGTTTAGATTTTTCGTCAGAGTCTTATGTGTTAGGTAAACAAAATTTGTCTGCTGAATCGATTATGAGTTTAAATGAGTTAAAGATACCGCAGGTTAAGGGACAAGAGGATCTGTCGGAATCGCAACGAAAGTCCTTAGATGAAACTGTTCGCAAGTTCGAAGAGTTGTCATGGAGTTTAGGAACTAGGTTGGGTCGTACCAATAAAACTTGTCATCACATTGATACTGGAGACAATCGTCCAGTCAAGCAAAGGCAGTACCCATTGTCGCCTTATATGTTGCAACACCTGTACAAGGAGATCGAAGAGATGGAATCATTAGGAGTCATTCGTAAATCCTCGAGTCCATGGTGTTCGCCCATTCTATTTGTCAAGAAATCTAACGGTGACTTTCGTTTTTGTTTTGACGGCAGAAAACTTAATTCTCTTACAAAGCGTGATGCTTATCCCTTGCCACTGGTGGACCATATTTTAAACAAATTATACGGTGCACAGTTTTTGACCAGCATCGATCTGAAGTCTGCGTTTTGGCAGATTCCACTAGAAGAAAATTCTTGTGAGAAGACTGCATTTGCCGTTCCTGGTAAAGGACTTTATGAATTTACTGTAATGCCTTTTGGCTTAAATAATGCACCTCAAACTCAGCAGCGACTTATGGATAGGATACTTGGTCCAGAATTAGATCCTTATTGTTTTGTTTACTTGGACGACGTTATAATTGCTACCCCTAATTTTGATAAACATGTTGAAATTCTCAATGAAGTATTTTGCAGGCTTAAGGAAGCCAACCTGACTGTAAACCTGGAAAAGTGTGAGTTTTGTAGGTCCTCTTTAAATTATCTTGGTTTTGTGGTTGATCGATTGGGTTTAAGGACGGATCCTAAGAAAGTTTCAGCTATGGTAGAGTATCAGCAACCGGAGAATGCGACTCAGGTGAAAAGATTTATCGGCATGTGTTCGTGGTACCGCCGCTTTATACCAAAGTTTTCCACGCTGACAGCTCCTATTAGTGCTCTTATTAAAGGTCGAAAAAAATCTCAGCCAATTAAATGGTCCCCAGAAGCCGAGTCATCATTTGCTTCCATAAAACAGGCATTGATTTCCGCACCTATTTTAGCGAACCCGGATTTTCGTAAACCTTTCACTATCCAATGTGATGCCTCTGATGTTGGGTTAGGATGTGTGCTTACACAACAAGATGATTCTGGTCAAGATTTACCGGTGGCATATTCTAGCCGTACTCTGACCGATGCTGAGCGGAAATACACTGTCACGGAACGAGAATGTCTCGCAGTTTTATTTGGGTTGGAGAAATTTAGACCTTACATTGAAGGAGTAAAATTTACGGTAATAACCGATCACCATTCATTGTTGTGGCTACGGAAGCTGAAGGATCCTGTTGGCAGATTGGCTAGGTGGTCAGTAAAAATTCAACAATACGATATGAACATTGTACATCGAAAGGGAACGTTACATGTAGTACCCGACGCACTATCTAGAGCACCTGTAGAATCTTGTGTTTTAAATATTCCCGAAGAAAATGTAGTCGCTGATCCCTGGTATGTAAAAATGTGCACTTCGGTAGAGGAAACCCCTGATAAATATTCAGATTGGAGGATAGTGGACGGAAGACTTTACAAGCATGTTGTTAAGTTACATGATATTAACACCAATTTTCCTGAATGGAAGATCGTTGTTCCCAAGGCATCAAGAAAGAATGTGATAGAGTCACGATATACCCTCCTCGGGACATTTAGGAGTGTACAAAACCTTAAATCGCATTCGAGATCTGTATTATTGGCCGTTGATGCGTCAAGATGTGAAGTCTTATGTCCGGTCCTGTCAAACTTGTGGTTCTCAAAAGGACCCTACTTCTGGTCGCCCTGGATTTATGGGGAAACCTAAAAAGATTTCCTTTCCTTTCCAGCTGATAGCCTGTGATATACTTGGACCCCTCCCTCGATCTGCAAATGGCTTTTCATATCTGTTAGTAGTAACAGATTGGTTCACCAAATTTACCCTCTTAAAACCACTTCGCCAAGCGTCATCACCTGCAATCGTGGACTTTTTGGAGAACAATGTATTTCTTATGTTTGCTGCTCCGCAGATTGTTATGTGCGATAATGGGACAGAATTTACGTCTGCTCGGTTTAAGGCGTTGGCTCAGCAGTATCATGTGAAGATCTGGTATAATGCTAAATATCACCCTCAGGTAAATTTCGTGGAAAGATACAATCGTACTATCGGTGCTACAATAAGGTCATTTGTCAGTGAGTTAGATCATCGTACTTGGGATAGGGAAATTTACAAAATTGGATTTGCTTTACGTACAGCAGTGCACGAGGTTACAGGTTATGCTCCCGCCACCCTAAATTTTGGAAGATACGTTCCCCTTTATGGAAATTACTACTCGAAGGTTCGCAATTTAGAGAATATCGATTGAGATTCCCACCCAGAAAGATATGCTAGAGAGTTAGATGAACTCCCACCGCTATTTCAGGAGGTGAAGAGACGTTTAGCCGATGCATACCGTAGGAATTCTCGTTATTATAATTCTCGCTGCAAACCTACTCCGGATTATTTCGTAGGGGATCGTGTTTGGTGCCGCAATAAAGTATTGTCAGATGGAGCTAGACATTTCGCTACTAAACTAGCACCCAAATTTAAATTGTGTCGGATTGTGGACAAGGTTGGTGATCTTGTATATAGTTTAGAAGATATGCAGGGTCGAAATGTAGGAAACTGGCATGTCAAGGATTTGAAGCCTTGGTTTGGCTCGGAG
>OZ018389.1:44165262-44255177 GCA_963969525.1 Ontholestes murinus | reverse complement strand
CTCGCACTGACGTAACAGGTAATAAGGGACCACAATTAACCCTTTCGGCTTCAAAATAATTCAAAAGATTGATCACCATTGTTTGCACTTGCGAACTTAATCGTTTTTCCGGCATTTTTCAATAGATTATTGAAACTTCACACGAATAACACTTCAACTATTATAACAATTGTACTAATTTCACTGGACACGAATAATTGACGGATGTAACTAAATTTGTAGGTTATAAAATTAAAGGGACGGTAAACACCGCCGCGCCGACCGCGTGATTCTAGTTTGCATTTTTGCCTGACTAGAAGGCGGACAACCACTTTAGCGCTCCATCTTTGTCACACTATTATCACTTTCATGTCGTCAAATTGTGAGTATGTCTATCATTAGAAGATATACGTTTTAGAGTGCGTTCTTTTCTAACGCATTTGCTTTATTTTGTCAGATTGAATGCCTTCGTCGTTTCTCGAAGCGTTAGTTTGTGACGTACAACCAAAGATCCAACGAACAGACTATACTCTTTGACATGTGATTAATGCAGTGCGACATAAATCGGGGAAACGGGCAGAACGTTAAAAGTCAGATTAAAGGAGCATTTAAATTATAAACACACATCAAACTTTGGGCGTCACCTATTCTCCCGCTAAATACATATATTTCCGCTTCTCATAACCTTCACATATTATTTCTCGCGCCATATAATGGGTGTCCAACAATTATTGCAGTCCCGGGTGGTGTTGGAATCAAAAACGTAGGCCAATTCTTTCATGTGCCAAAAAAATGAACTGACGTGTTAATTGTCAAACATAATCTAAATGTGCATTAAAAATGTCAGTTCATTTATTTGCAACATGTAAGAATCGACCTACGTTTTTTATTCCAACGCCACCCGGCACTGCAATAATTGTTGGACACCCGTTAGATAGCCACATGGTCCTATTCGCTAAATATTACCTGCACATTACTATTGAATATTGCCATTGTAAAATACCACGTACTGTTTTAAGATGTTATACAATTATATAGTTGTAAAGGAGCTTTTATAATTGACGTGTGAGTATAGTTTACTTGTAATTTCATTTATTCTTTCGTGACAAACCTTAATTTTATAGATCGGTAATAAAATTATAATTGCGCTTATTTTCATACATATTTTTTGATAATTATCTACTTAACTCATACAGAATTATTTTATTTCATTGTTACTATATTTTGTTTATACTAGGTACATATTAGTTTTTGATATCTAATTATATATGTTATTTTTTAATAGTTTTTGCTTAGGTAACTTTAGATTTAACTCATGTATTGTTATTTATTATATTTACTTACATTGTCTTATACTTTATAATATCTGCTGGTGATGGCCTGTTCTGTTAGAGGTCGAAACTAGTCCAGGAATAATATATATATATATATATATATATATATATATATATATATATATATATATATATATATATATATATATATATAATGCGGGGAAATTTGTTTCTAAGTGGTGGTACTACTGTTTTTATACTTCCTGTCAATCACTAATGGCCACAATAACTGAAATGATGTATGATATTATGGTACTTATTAATAATAAATTTCATTCAAATAAAATAAAGCAATCAATTGTTATAAACAAAAGAAATAAAAAAAATTGAAACTTTGAAGCCAAATTCCGGCTTAACCGTAATTTTTTTAGATAAGTTGCGTTAAATCGTCATATTTTGACCTCAGGAATCTATGGTCCAGCCATTTCCACGTATTAACGGGACACCCTGTATATATATAAGAATAAGAATATATATAAGAATTTAATTATACTATCTGAACTACAAATCAATATTCTTTTAAATAAATAGGCAAAATTGTACTTCCACTTACTTAAATTGGAAGTACAATTTTGACTATTTATTTAAAAGGATATTGGTTTGTAGTTGAGATAGTATAATTAAATTCTTCAAAGTAGAAACACCTGGTATACCTATAGACAGAAAAGCTATTTTGCTAAATTTAAATAGCAGATGACTATTAAATTGAAGTTATTTTAGAGACACATCACAGCCTGTATGGGAATGTAGTTCATTTCGTACTGACGTAAGGTCAGAAATCCTGACAAATATTTAAATAATAATGGAAGATCTATATAGACAATATGCTTGCCGATAATGACAAGTGAATAAAAGCTGCACTACAAATTAAATCTTACTTAATACATATACAAAGGGTTTTTCGAATAAATAAATATGAGACATGCGGAAAATTTATTATACAAAAAATCTATCACATACATTAATTTCAAAAAGGAAATGTTTGTATCCAAAATATTTTTTTTATCTAGTAAATACAATAAATACAGAAACGTTCCAAAAAAAAATATATGATTTTAAAAAGTTGATTAACTCATTGATTTATTGTTATAATTTCCTTTTTTTCACTGTAGATAATTGAAAGTGTTTGTATTATATTATTATTTATACATAATTTAATATCATTATAATCATTTTCACACTTTCAGAAATATTTAGACTAAGTAAACTTATTTTAACGACAATTCTAATATATTAATATGTCATTCATGTAAATTACGTCATTGAAGAAGGTATGCTTAGACGTTTTCTATGATATATTTGATATGCAACGTATTTACCGTTAATACCCAATTAATATTTGAACGAGCTGTTTAAAATATTATTAGGAAACTATAAAACTTCCTCACTTAAAGTTTAATTGAAATTATAACGCGATTTAGCCTCTGCAGCAGTTATGAGTTCATCCAAACCACTGAATGTAATTATTACTAAAATAATATTATCTCACCGAGACAAGGTAATGGGAAATATGATAATTTTAGAGATACCCGAACGAGTCGTTATCTCTTCCTCTTTCCTCCTCAGTTTAACCGGTACACTTTCCGCAATGCTTATTTATACCTGAATTTTAAACGAGCGCGGTTACAATTTAAAACAATTATGTAGACGCCTGCAAAATAAACTTCTTAATTACCGAGCTGCTCGTATCTTCACTTCTATAACAGTGGACCTTCTCAATTTTGCATAGGATTCCGAATACAAAACTTTTGATTACCCAGCAAAAATTTCACTCGCTTTTATTCCAACTCGTTTCTGGGCAAAACTCTTCCCCTTAAAACAAAATAACAAACAAACCAATTACAAATATTCAAATGTTTAATTGTGATGATGTTTACTTTGTGGTACATCTAGAATGTAATGAAGAAATAGACACGATTACTTTGTTTTACCAATAATTTGAAATTACACATGACTCTATTTTCTATTAATAACACACAGTGTCTCCTTTTTTATTAAGAATTTTTATTTCATTGATATATCGCAACAATTAAATTACGTTTTCCTGACAAAAGGTAAAAATTTTACAATGCGATTTAAATCTTGGAATATATAAAATAAAATATGTTTTATCCAGAAAAACAAAATATAGTTTTCCATTGAATCAAAAATACATGTTTTTCATGGCGGTCTGTGTTTAAAAATTGTAAATTATATATAATAATAATTAACGAGTATCTTAATTGATACTATTTAGTTTTCATTCATTTGTGTATTAGTTAATTCATAAAGAGCATAGTATATCCATATTTATTTTTTGTGCGAAAACTGTACAAAACTGCATGAAATATTATTAAGATAGAGAAAATATTTGAATTAAATAGTCTTTCAAGTCATTTTTTAGTCTTTTATTGGATGCACTAATAAAAATATATTTTAGTTTTTAAGTGGTGGTACTACTGCACTTCGAGTCAGTCATGGAAGTTATTAATAATAAATTTCATTCAAATCAAATAAAGCTTTCAATTGTTATAAACAATATAAATATTTTTTTGGAAATTTGAAGACAAGTTCCGAAAAAAAGCAGTAAACATTTGGATATAGGTAAGTTGTGCTAAATCATCATATTTTAATCCCAGGAATTTATGGTTTTGGCTTCTGTATATAGATAGAATTAAAATGTATATGAGAAAAACAAATTTCTCCGAGCATTAATACTCCGTTATTTTACAATAATTATATAAGAATTAACAGCTAATAGTTAAAACAACTACTTATCGTACTAGAGCACCTCCATGATTTTATAAAAATTGATTTATTCTCGTATGGGCTTTCCAATGCCTGGAGCTTCTTTTGTACGAGGAGTAGTTGTTTTAACTATCTGGCCTTTGTAAGTATATTTTAAGATTAGTAATATTGCAGAGTCACGGATTTTTAAGTTTTATGATAGCTGCGATGTTCAATTTTTACTGAACGGCTACTTTTTGTTAAAATAACGAGTAGCGGCTAATCTAGTTATTTTAGACACGTTGTATGATACCTATGTATGACTTTATGGTCACACCAGAAATGATACGACTTAGTATGAATCATCACAATATTATGATACTGTGTTTTAAAAATGTACGTTAATAAACTTCACCTTGTATATATAATAGGCGTTCAAATGAAAATGCATTAAACGACATACGGGTATAAATAAGACTTTAATCAAAAGTAATAACTAGAGGATTGAAAACAACTATCCCACTGCCGGCGGATTCCCTGTTCCCAGAATTCACGTGGTTGTGACACGAGACAATTCACGACTATGTTCCTCAGTTCGGCGTCCAAATCACTTCCTTCGTAAGCAACCGAGACCACACAGTGTGTCAAATCTGAGCGCAAGGGAATAAAATTAAATTCATAATTTCGAAAAAAGAATATACACGCTCGATTGTAGTTATATAAAACCCTTTGGATCTTGCATATTTATATTTTTAACCACATATATTATTTGCAATTAACGTTTAAACTTGATTGATTTGAAAAACTTCAATTTTACGCCATTTTACGTCTTACTTACGTATTAAGGGCTGTTAGGATGGCCATAACAACCGTGGTCGCTTCGTTGTTATGGCCATCCTAACAGCCCTTAATACGTAAATGCACGTGGTACGTACAACGTTTTTCGTCGCACTGCTAAATTCATAAGAAATTAAACTTGAATGTGTATAATTCACAATACTAAAATCGCCGAAGACGCCGATTCAATTTTAGTTACGGTCAACATAAAAATCATACATGTCGTTGTTTCCGTAACAACCAATTACCAATGACTTTTTAACTGTCAAAGTGCAGAAAATGGAGATAGAGGCTTTATTTTCAGCGAAAATATTGACCCGAGCTAAGCAAGCAGGTGAGAAATTAGTACCAGAAAAGTCGAAAGACAGGTACCAAAACGATGAAAATTTATTTAAAAGATGACAGCAAGAAAATCATATTGAAAATGTAAGCTTTCACAATTGCACCATAACAAATTAACTTTAAGTAGACTTTTTATAATTTGTATTGTTATTTCGATAAATTTCCTGTACTTAAATAAATGTATTTAAGTCGAACACTGTTTTCAACTTGATAATATTGTATTGATTGAGAGCAGGCCGTTAAGAAAAATGCGGGCTGTTATGAGTGCATAACAGCCCGCTTTTTGTTGCCAGGGAGATATGAATAGCTTAACGTACCTCAAAAGTGATATATTATTTACTTCATAACAGCCTACTGCGACGAAAAATATTTTACTAATACAAATGTGTTAAACTTTACCTTGTAGAAAATTAACTAATAATTAGAAAAACACGAAAACATTTCGTAAATCTACAACAATGAATCTTATTAAGACAACAAATCACTTATTGAAACCATTACTGCTTTTGCTAATACCTCGACAGAAATTGAATGATATAAAAGTAATGTGCTTGTTAAAAATATCAAGGCTATCAAAGCAACACTAGTTCAAACCTATTTATTTCTGTGAAATAAATTAAACGTATAAAATGTATGTTAATATGATATAACAAATTTAGAAAAATAAATTAATTTATGTTGATCCGCTTAAAAATAAAATAGAAAAGTAATTACAAAAATGATTAACACTCAAGTTTATAACCATCTGTAGACACGTTTCGATATCTCGATCTACTCAGTACAGCTTTATTATAAAATTATACGTTTAATTTTACTAATTAATAATTAATATTTGCGTCGTAACAAATGTGTACTTATATTTCGCATTAATGAAATATTCAAAAAGAAAGCTCTCAGTATAGAACAATAGGACGGGCCCTTTTCGGCAAACGAAGATCATTACCTCTTAATTTGGTGCCTATGTGACAAGAATAATACTGCGATGACGGCATAAAGCCAGGTCCAGATCGACGCTCTTCACCAGTTGTCTGGCATCAGCAGCGACGGTCAGCCCGGTCGGTTGTACCGAACCAAGCCTTTTACGAAACATTTTAATCACTTGTATCTAACTTGTCTTTACATTTCTAATATATGTATTCTTCTGGCACCAATGTCTAATCTACATTTTTGCATTGTTTCTTTTATTTTTTCATTACTTCATCTAGACAGTCACCAATCCCTTGAATGTCGTGGAGGGTCAAGTAAGTAGCACGTTCGTAAAACAGTTTAAGAGAAGTCTGCGGCTGTTAATCCTTGTGTCGCCTCCGGGGAGTGTTGTTTCCAGCAAGTACCGCAGTGCTACTTTCTTATCACGAGGAGGTCACCACGTTTTCAATTTGAAGGTTTTTTAATTTTAGAATTAATTCACCATAATTATTGAACACGGGGGAATGTAAATGAATTAAGTATTTATAATTAGGAGGAGTTAAGTCTGAATCTGAATCGGAGTTAACATATACCAGTAACGAGTCTTTATTACAAACTTGTGCTTGCCAAATGAAGATCCCACGGTTCATCTGCCTCTGTTATTCGGCAAAGCAATTAAGTATCTTGTGATAGGGATGTTCCTTTATGCCGTCCTTAGAGCATAACTTTCGTTTTGTAGAAGACTTTGCTGTTGTCCGACGTGGAGCCGTCACAACTCCTGATTAATTGAAGAAAGATAGGGAAAATAGAATCGACCTCTGATATACATTCGCGGGCACGTTCTTCTCTAGAAATTCTACTGTTGACTACGCAAGATATGTTTTTGGGTTAGATAAACACAGATTTCACACTAAACCAACGCACTTACTATATGACTTTAATTTCGACTTTTGAATGCCATTATGAAGTGAAGCAAATTATTGAAAGAGTTCTATTTATACTAATGTTGTAACGTGCACATTTCGCTACGTTTGATTTCCGTGAGAAAGTGGTGAAAATTGTATTTAATGATACCGAGAAAAGCGGGAATAAAAATAATATAATATCTGAATGGACATTTAACATAGACCACCCAACTATCATAATTGCAATCAATTAAAATTAACGCTTACAAAATACCATTTAATATATAATTAAACTCCCTTATGCCAACGGTTATCGAGTTTCTTCTTAGTCTTTCATTAGTACTTGTAAAATCAGTTTTACTTGTTTATTGTCGACCGGAGATTATTTATTGTCGATATATCGAAATGACCGGTGTGATGGACATGAGAGGAGGGGGAAATTTTCGTTAATTCGCGGACGAAGAGATTAATGACGATTCTGTGTGGAGCTGTGTGCTCGGAAAGAAAACGAAAAAAATCGTGCTGTGTGCGTTTTCGATTTTTAGCGGAGGAAATCTTGGCGATCCTCGCGCTGTTCTTCTCCTCGGAAATTATTCCAATTGAGGCCGCATTACACCACAAGGTAAATTGAAAATTTTTGTCATTGGAAACCATTTTCCATTTTTTTTAGAATTCCGACTAAAGTCAGGCCCGATTTTATTTTCTTTTAGGCCTCTTTCTTAAGGGTACAGTATCCCAAAATTGATTTGAAATTATTTGGCTGTGTGCGAAGAATATTTTCGAGTGAGGGTCCTCTCCTTGTATTTGGATTTCTTCTGCGGGAGAACGGTCCACGTGGGAAGTCGGAGCAGTAGATATTCCGTCCGGATCAGAGAATCACGGGAAAGCAGACAGAAAACTCCTGCTCAGCGGAAAACCGATGAGATAAGTCCCCACATTATATAATAAGATTTTTCTGTTAATTAAGAATCGCAATTTAAATGAATTTTGATCAAGTTGAGTTGAACGCTTTTATTTAAAATTGAATCAAACTGGAAGTGTGGCGTAGATTTATTATTATCCATGATATATTGATTCCAGTTAATTTTCTTTAAAACCGGAAGGGTAATAGTGTAGGATATCGAGATTAATTTATTTTTTTTGTTATCCATTACTAATAGTTATACGCATAATAAATAATATTGTTGATTTTATGATTATTTTGAATATAGTGCATTTATTTGATTTGTATTTATTAATTGATGTAAAGGGGGTTGACGTCATCCTTGCTACAAAAGAAAAACGTTATTTGTGTACATAGTTTTGAATATAAATTTAATTAATTATTTTAATTTGAATTATTAGTAATAGGAGTTTGCAGGTAAATTGGTGATTGTGTTTGTTAATGTATAGTCTTTGGTATCAATTTATATTTAGTTGTTGTATCTATATATATATTTTTTTTGATTTAATTAATTATTCAGAATTTAATTACCAACTTTAGAAATTGGAAAGTTAATTAATAATTTTGATTGTAACTATAGCTGCATTTGTGTCTATCAATATTTTTTTTATACTTAATTATTATTGAGAAATATAATTGTTTTTTTATTATTTAATTATTATTAGCTGTTGTTAAGTATTTGTATATTTAGTCATAGTGCTCTATTTATTCTGTCTAAAAGATTAGTCTATAATCATATCCATCATTTTGATTATTATATAAATTTCTTTCTTGATAGGAATTATAATTAAACTTTGTGTATTATATTAAAATTCAGTTATTTTTTTAATATATAATTTAAATTGACAATTGTTTTCTTCTTTTTCAACTAATTTTAAAATATCCCTATTTTTCTTGATTTTTCTTAAGGGTTTTACTACTATTAAAATTTTATAAAATCAAGTGGCGCCCATTTAAAAAAAAATGTTTGATTTTTAATTTTTTTTGTTTTTTTATTTAACCACGACTGCCTACCGAGCTAGAGCTGCCGTCAGCGGCAATATAAATTTGGCGCCCAACGTGGGGCGTGTGAAAAAATAGAGCACTAAAAAAAAATAAAATAAAAAAAAAAAAAATATATATTGAGACACAAAAAAAAAATAAATAAATAAAAGCGTTTGACGCAGTGGCGTTTTTTTATTCAGAGAACGGGTAGAAATAATTTGAAATATTAGTTACGATAGAGTTGCATAGAATTAGACAAAATACTTATATATAAAATTGGCTAACAGAAAATTAAATAACATAGACCAATATAATCATGGATGCAAATTTCCTATTAAAACATGAATTATTCTATGAATTGAGCATTCGGGGATTTTACAGTGAGGGCGCTAAAGTTGATGATTTACGTTTCATATTACGCAAGTTTTTATCACAAGGGGTACCCCCACTCGAAAATACAAGTAAATTTGTTGTTGGTGTTGACGATAAGGAAATATCTGATTCTCTTGATTCTGTTCGTCAATTGATAGACACGTATCCGGGTAAAGACGGTAAAGCGACTGAAAAACGGTCAAAAGTAAGATTGGCACATTTGAATAATAGAATAAGTAGGTTGGAGGAGTCGAGTGAGGATATAAAACGCTTTAAAACTGATTATTTAAATAAGTTACTATTAATAGAGGCTCAACTTTCTCGTAAAGTTCTAAATATTTCTAAGGCTATGGCATCAACGTTTGTGGAAGGGCACGGAGAAATGTCAGCTGCTGCTGATGGCGCGAGTTTTTGCGAAGATCGTGAGAATGAAGGGAATGACAGTTTTATTATGAGTCCACCATCTAATCCTGCAGATAGTCGAGTGCGTGTTGGACATGTTCCAGTGTATAAATGGGGAGTAACTTTTAGTGGCGAATCGTCTCTCTTAGATTTCTTAGAAAGGGTCGAAGAGCTACGGGAAGCTAGAGGCGTATCCAAGGAGGAGTTATACCGTGCGGCGGTTGATTTATTTTCAGGCGATGCTTTACAATGGTTTAGAGCAAAACGAAAAACACTTCCGAATTGGGATTCCTTAGTGTCAGTACTCAAAGCAGACTTCCTTCCACCAAATATAGATGACAGCACTCTAGAAGAAATCATGAACAAGAAGCAGGGGCGAAACGAAAAGGTTGCTATTTATATTGCAGCGATGCAGCATAAATTTTCTCTATTGTCCAATCCACCTGATGAAGCTTCTCAAGTTTGGAGGATTCAACAGAATCTTCTGCCTTCTTATCGATCTCGTCTCAGTCTACAAGATATTACCAGCATTCGTCAATTAGCAGACTTGTGCCGCCGATTAGAAGCGAATGATCCGTATTCTGTAAGCAGATCGTGTAATACCAGAAATAGTCCAGGTCTGACAGCAGTGGCTACCACCCGCGATAGGTCCACTCTTATCTGTTACAGGTGTCGTAAGAAGGGCCACATAGCCAGGTATTGCAAGGAGAATGTTGCAGAGAGGCCAGCAATGTCAAAAAACTAGGTTTTAGGCTGCGTAAGGGTCGCCGCAGTCCAACTCGGAAGGAGACCCACAGGAATGAGTGGAGCGAGTGGTTAAGCGTAGTGCAAGCGTTTTGTTCAACCAATTGGGTAAATTCTATTTTTGTTAGGAAACCCGAGGACAATAGGTTGTATTTAGATGTATCCTTGTTTGGACAAAATGTGACAGCGTTGATAGATTCAGGGGCAAGCCGTTCAATTGTTGGACGAGACGGAGTTAATATGTGCGAGTGCAACTTAAAAATTTCCTCTACTCAGGTCAAATCAATTGCTACTGCTAGCGGAGAAAATGTTGAGGTTCTTGGTGAGGTAATATTACCGGTTGTTTTTAAGGAAAAGGTTTACAAATGTAAGGCTTTGGTGGTACCAAGTGTTAAGTACGCATTAATACTAGGTATAGATGCCATGCACAATTTAGGATTGCGTATTAGGTTGGCTAACAATTCGATCGACACTGTAGGGGTGGATTATTCAAATGTGGATGCTAAAAATGAAGGTGTCATGGGGTTTTCTGACTTTAACGAGGCCGAGAGAGAAGAGTTAGAATCGGTAATTGCGATCTTTAAGAATCTAGCTGGAACGAACTTAGGGAAAACAAACAAGATAAAACATGTAATAGATACTGGGAGTGCCAGCCCAATCAAACAGAGACATTATAGCTTATCACCTTATATGCAGAAGATTATGAATGAAGCTTTAGACGAAATGCTGAAACTCGGAGTAATTCGACCTTCCACGAGTCCATGGACTTCACCTGTCGTTATGACGAAGAAGGCCAACGGTGAATTCAGATTCTGTTTTGACGGTCGGAAGTTGAACTCAGTTACCAAGAGGGATGCTTATCCACTTCCTAAGGTAGATAGTATTTTAAGTAAACTGAGGGAGGCCAGAATAATCTCGACAATCGACCTCAAGCACGCGTTTTGGCAGATTCCTTTGGACCAGGCTTCAGGCGAAAAGACAGCATTCGCTGTTCCAGGTCGAGGTTTGTACGAGTTTACGGTTATGCCTTTCGGATTACATAATTCAGCTCAAACGCAACAACGGTTAATGGACCAGATTTTTGGACCAGAGCTGGAGCCGAATATATTTGTGTATTTGGATGATATAATTGTTTGCAGTAGGACGCTTGAGGAGCACCTAGTTGTCTTAAACGAAGTTTACAGCAGACTAAAAGACGCCAACCTCACTATTAACTTCGAGAAATGTAAGTTCGCCAGGCATCAACTGAAGTATTTAGGTTTCATCATTGACAGAGGAGGACTAGGCACGGATCCCGAAAAAGTAGCTGCCATGGTGGGATATCCCATACCAACTAACGTGACAGAAACAAAGAGATTTCTAGGGTTGTGCTCTTGGTATAGACGTTTCATTCCGCAATTCTCCACACTGGTCGCTCCCATAAATGCTCTGTTGGCGGGTAAAAAGAAGAGGCAGACAGTAAAATGGGATGACAAAGCAAACCAAGCGTTCCAACATATAAAAACAGCATTAACAACAGCACCAGTCCTAGCCAGCCCTAACTTTACAAAAACATTTTACGTCCAATGCGACGCCTCGGATGTGGGGTTGGGGGCCGTTTTGACACAGTTCGGTGAGGACGAAGAGGAACACGTCATTTCATATGCGAGTAGATCCTTATCCAGGGCAGAGAGGAACTATAGCGCCACAGAAAGGGAATGCTTAGCACTTATTTTTGCTGTCGAAAAGTTTCGACCGTATATAGAGGGAGTCCGTTTCATAGCAATTACAGATCATTATTCATTACTATGGTTACAAAGGTTAAAAGACCCGGTGGGAAGATTAGCGAGGTGGGCTTTGAAATTAAGTCACTATGATATGGAGTTGCGTCACCGTAAGGGGAAATTTCATATCGTCCCTGATGCCCTTTCACGAATTCCTGCTTGTCAAGGTAATGAAAATATTTCAGTGGTCGATACGGATGTGGAGGGAACCATGACTGACTTGGTTGATTGCAGCAAACTGGATCCCTGGTATCAAGAAATGGTAAAGAAAATAACAAATTTCCCGGAAAAATATCCATCCTGGAGGGTCGACGGAAATAGAGTTTTTAAACATGACCCGAGTAGGTCACCGATTTCAACGAATTTACCCAAATGGAAGCTTTTGGTACCGTCAGCACAGCGATTAAAGGTACTAAAATGGGCTCATGACGAACCAACGTCGGGACACTTTGGTTTTTTTAAAACTTTTAGGAAAGTTAGCGATGTATTTTATTGGCCTAAAATGAGAAATTATATTAGTAAATACGTGAGTAAATGTTCTGTATGTGGGGAACAAAAGGCTCCTAACGTAGCAAGAGCAGGGTTGATGGGAAGCAGGAAAAACGTACAATTTCCTTTCCAGATTATATCTACAGATATAATAGGTCCACTACCCAGATCTAAAAAGGGGTTTAGTTATTTATTAGTTGTAACAGATTGGTTTACCAAATTTGTCTTAGTATGTCCGTTGAGAAAAGCGACCACGGCGGAGGTCTGCAATTTTATTGAAAATCAGGTGTTTCTTCTGTTTGGCGTTCCACAAATAATAATGGCAGACAACGGAAAGCAATTTATTTCTTTTAAATTCAAAGCATTAGCAGAAAAATATAAAGTCAAAAATGTATGGTATAACGCTAAGTACCACCCTCAAGTAAATTTTACGGAGAGGTACAACAGGGTTATAGGAACAGCCATCAGATCTTACCTAAGTGAGAATAACCATAATGAATGGGATAAGCACATTTATGAAATTGCTCACGCTATAAGGTCTTCAACACATGAAGTCACGCGATTAAGCCCTAACTTCCTTAACTTTGGCAGGTGTGTGCCAGCGAGAGGAGATTTTTATGGTGGTGGTAAGGAGCTTAAAGTAGAAAATGCAGATCCCAAGACATTTGTTTTGGAATTAGATAAACTACCCAAACTCTATAGCGATGTTAGTAGAAGATTGGAAAAAGCTTATAAAAAAAATTGCCAAACGTATAATTTGAGAAAGCGATCTATTAAATTTGAGGTAGGAAATTTAGTGTGGAAACGCAATTATGTTCTTTCGAAAGCCTCCGAGAAATTCGCAGCTAAATTGGCGGCAAGGTATGTGCTCTGCGAAGTAGTAAGAGTACTGTCTCCGTTAGTATATGAATTAATGGATATGAATGGAAAAAACTTGGGTAAATGGCATGTAAAAGACCTGAAACCGTATTTAGGCGATAAAATCGTAGTTGAAGACTAAAATATACTTGATTTGTCCTTATTTCGTGATTTACAATCTTTTTATTACCTGCTTTATTCTATCAGCTTAATCTCGGCCCTAGAATGGTTTAGACGTAGGTTAGTAAGTAAGTTATAGGTTAAAAAAAAAATAGAATTAAGGTTAGTTATAGGTAGGTTAAGATTCCAATTCTGGGGTATATTTCTGAATGTTTAGTTTGTGATGGCCACACATTCTAGATATAAGTTCGAAACAAAAAATAGTTGCGAGTTCTCACTATTTTTTTCATGGGGAGATGGGGTAGTGTAACGTGCACATTTCGCTACGTTTGATTTCCGTGAGAAAGTGGTGAAAATTGTATTTAATGATACCGAGAAAAGCGGGAATAAAAATAATATAATATCTGAATGGACATTTAACATAGACCACCCAACTATCATAATTGCAATCAATTAAAATTAACGCTTACAAAATACCATTTAATATATAATTAAACTCCCTTATGCCAACGGTTATCGAGTTTCTTCTTAGTCTTTCATTAGTACTTGTAAAATCAGTTTTACTTGTTTATTGTCGACCGGAGATTATTTATTGTCGATATATCGAAATGACCGGTGTGATGGACATGAGAGGAGGGGGAAATTTTCGTTAATTCGCGGACGAAGAGATTAATGACGATTCTGTGTGGAGCTGTGTGCTCGGAAAGAAAACGAAAAAAATCGTGCTGTGTGCGTTTTCGATTTTTAGCGGAGGAAATCTTGGCGATCCTCGCGCTGTTCTTCTCCTCGGAAATTATTCCAATTGAGGCCGCATTACACCACAAGGTAAATTGAAAATTTTTGTCATTGGAAACCATTTTCCATTTTTTTTAGAATTCCGACTAAAGTCAGGCCCGATTTTATTTTCTTTTAGGCCTCTTTCTTAAGGGTACAGTATCCCAAAATTGATTTGAAATTATTTGGCTGTGTGCGAAGAATATTTTCGAGTGAGGGTCCTCTCCTTGTATTTGGATTTCTTCTGCGGGAGAACGGTCCACGTGGGAAGTCGGAGCAGTAGATATTCCGTCCGGATCAGAGAATCACGGGAAAGCAGACAGAAAACTCCTGCTCAGCGGAAAACCGATGAGATAAGTCCCCACATTATATAATAAGATTTTTCTGTTAATTAAGAATCGCAATTTAAATGAATTTTGATCAAGTTGAGTTGAACGCTTTTATTTAAAATTGAATCAAACTGGAAGTGTGGCGTAGATTTATTATTATCCATGATATATTGATTCCAGTTAATTTTCTTTAAAACCGGAAGGGTAATAGTGTAGGATATCGAGATTAATTTATTTTTTTTGTTATCCATTACTAATAGTTATACGCATAATAAATAATATTGTTGATTTTATGATTATTTTGAATATAGTGCATTTATTTGATTTGTATTTATTAATTGATGTAAAGGGGGTTGACGTCATCCTTGCTACAAAAGAAAAACGTTATTTGTGTACATAGTTTTGAATATAAATTTAATTAATTATTTTAATTTGAATTATTAGTAATAGGAGTTTGCAGGTAAATTGGTGATTGTGTTTGTTAATGTATAGTCTTTGGTATCAATTTATATTTAGTTGTTGTATCTATATATATATTTTTTTTGATTTAATTAATTATTCAGAATTTAATTACCAACTTTAGAAATTGGAAAGTTAATTAATAATTTTGATTGTAACTATAGCTGCATTTGTGTCTATCAATATTTTTTTTATACTTAATTATTATTGAGAAATATAATTGTTTTTTTATTATTTAATTATTATTAGCTGTTGTTAAGTATTTGTATATTTAGTCATAGTGCTCTATTTATTCTGTCTAAAAGATTAGTCTATAATCATATCCATCATTTTGATTATTATATAAATTTCTTTCTTGATAGGAATTATAATTAAACTTTGTGTATTATATTAAAATTCAGTTATTTTTTTAATATATAATTTAAATTGACAATTGTTTTCTTCTTTTTCAACTAATTTTAAAATATCCCTATTTTTCTTGATTTTTCTTAAGGGTTTTACTACTATTAAAATTTTATAAAATCAAGTGGCGCCCATTTAAAAAAAAATGTTTGATTTTTAATTTTTTTTGTTTTTTTATTTAACCACGACTGCCTACCGAGCTAGAGCTGCCGTCAGCGGCAATAATGTGTAGACGTTTGAGGTATTCGGTACACAACATTTTATAAACACATGATTTGAAATGTGACAATTTACAATTTATCCAACCCCAACTTCTTGTTTGTATTTTTGTACATTGTGAGTATTTCTTTCTATAGTTTCATCGTAATATGTGAGGGTAGTGAATTATTCTGTATTTGGGGTTGGTGTTTTGATATCTCTTCTTATTAAATATAATTATATTTTGAATAAGGCTAACAGGGTCTACATTATTTTGAAAAATTTTTAAAATTCTTTTAAGTTCTAGGTCTTCATTTAGATTTAATAGGTTGTCCGGAAATTTCGTGCAGATTTTCAGTAGGTAGCGTGAGAAGAGACTTGAATATAGCAAACGTATTGAAAACAAATGATATGTGTACATATTCTAAAAGAGATAACTTCAGGCCATATTTACAAAAAGTTTGGTTATGATTCGTTAATTTTTATCAGTTTTATACGCCTTACAATATGGCAGCATATAAAGTGCATTATAGGCATTTAATGCATATCTTTTTCCGAAAGTACAAAAATGCCACACAAACGGCAAATAAGATATGTGCTGTTTATGGTAAAGGTGCTGTAGCCGAAAGAACTGTGCGGAAGTGGTTTGCTCGGTTCAAAGCTGAAAATATTGACCTTGAAGATCAAGAACGCGCGGGTAAGCTGTCCACTACAAACGACGATATGATTAAAGCAGAAATTAAGAAAAACCCACACTCAACATTACGTCAAATAGCAGGAATGCTAAATAAATCAAAATAAACCATCCACGACCATATTGTGAAGCTTGGCTACGTAAACCGTCTTGATGTATGGGTCCCGCATGATTTAACGGAGAAAAATCTGTGGGATCGCATCTCCATTTGCGACATGCTTTACAAACGCAACGAGGAGACACCATTTCTGAAGCAACTTGTGACAGGGGATGAAAATGTTCAGCGTAAAAGGTCTTGGGGAAAGCGTGATAAACCACCTTTAGTCACACCAAAAGCCGGTCTTCATTCCAAGAAGGTAATGCTCTGTGTCTGGTGGGATTGGAAAGGAATCCTTTATTATGAGCTTTTACCAAATAATGAAACAATAAATTCGGAAATGTATTGCTCTCAATTAGAGAAATTGAAGACAGTAGTCGAACAAAAACGTCCAGAAATAGCGAATCGAAAGAACGTCGTGAAATTACTAATACCAGAAAATTACAGAAAACGGTTGTGACAGTGACATTTACTTTTTCGTATACATACATGAAAACACACAAAACAATGAAAAAACGTGAAATCGGCGTAAACATCCCGCCCCCCATTGAATGCCAAGCATTCAATTAAACATTATTCACCACACTATCACTTGTATCAAGGGCGCACAGTTTCACAGAAGGGCGCACATACGAGCCGGAATTGGTGCGAACAGTCGCGCTCCGAATTACTCCGTCCGGTCCTGGATGAACAGCCTCGACACGTCCCAGTTTCCATAACAGTGGTGGTGTGCTATCCTCCTTGATAACAACGAGTCGTCCAGGTTCGATATTGGCGGTGTTTTTCTGCCACTTGGTCCTTTTGTGGAGCTCGGACAGGTACTCCCGTTGCCAACGACTCCAGATATGTTGGCGTAGCTTTTCCACGAACTGCCACCGAGACAGCCTGTTTTCCGGAACGTCGCTTATATCCTGGTTGAGCGGTGCGGTGATTGCATCACCAATGAGAAAATGTCCAGGGGTTAATGCAGCTAAGTCGTTCGGATCCTCAGACATCTGGCACAAAGGACGTGAGTTCAATATAGCCTCTATTTGCGTTACGAGAGTATGTAGCTCGGTGTAAGTCAGAAGAGCATTCCTGACAACTCGATGTAAATGATGTTTTACACGTTTGACCGCGGCCTCCCACAGGCTTCCGAAGTCTTCAGCATCCCGAAGAAAAATTCCTAATTCCCTCAGGTGGTTTCGGGCGCCGACGAAGTTGGTAGCGTTGTCGGAAAAAATCTCAGCGACGCATCCTCGGCGCGATATAAGTCTATAGAAGGCTGCGAGGAATGCTTCCGTGGTGAGATCCGCGACCACTTCAATATGCGCGGCTTTTGTTGCGAAAAACACGAATACGCAGATATACGCCTTCGTAGTTCTTTTAGACCGACGAGAACCATCCTTAATAATAAAAGGCCCGCAGTAATCAACGCCGCATTTTAGAAAGGGGCGAAATTGCTGTGTTCGGTATAAAGGTAGAGCTCCCATGATCGGAGCGTCGAATCGGGGCCGAGCGCGGACACACCGAATACATTTCCGAACCACTTCACGTGTCACGCTTCTGCCGATCAGTGGCCAGTATTTAGTTCTGATGGCGGCGAGGGTTCCCTGAGTTCCTGTATGTAATTGCACATTATGAATGTCCCTTATAATTAGCTTCGTTAGCTGGTGGTTGCCTGGTAATACGATCGGGCACCGACGAGATAAAGGCATGCTCGATTCCACTAACCGCCCGCCCACTCGTAAAATTCCGTCGGTGTCGATAAATGGATTTAAGCAGGTAAGGCGGCTTGACTTTCGCACTGTCCCACCCTTGGTTAACGAGTCCAGTTCATTTGTGAAGGAGCATCGCTGCAGGTGGCGGATTATAGTGTTGGTTGCCGCCTCTAACTCCTCGGTGATGAATGGGCCACGTCTCTTCATAGCAGGGCGTCTTAGGGCATCCTTAAACCTCTTTTATGGAAGGATGAGCAGATTGGAATTACGTCCTCAATTTCAATCGAAATAATTCCACATTTGACTTCCGGCTGTTCAGCAGTTGGCACAAATGTGACAGGGGCTTGTTCGCTCAACAGGAAGGCGGATCCATTCCACCACAACGTTGATTGGTTTCAATCCGTCGGAGATAATCCGCGGCTAATGAGATCGGCGGGATTTTCATGTGTCGCGACGTGGTACCAATCGGAAACGTCACTCAATGTCTGGATTTCACATACGCGATTGGCCACGAACGTTTTGAATTTTCGCGATTTGGACTTAATCCAAGAAAGCACGATGGTAGAATCTGAATAATAATAATGTCTCACAAATTTAGTGTCTAAGGTGGAACACACGCGATCACACAACTCGGCTAGTAATACCGCGGCGCAAAGTTCGAGACGGGGAATGGTGGTTGACTTTACCGGTGCAACCCGAGATTTCGCACACAACAAGCGGGAAAAGGTTTTTCGTCCATATCTAACAGATACTATGTACACACATGCTCCATATGCATTCTCGCTGGCGTCGGCGAATCCATGAAGCTCGAATGATTCAGCGCCTACCTGAACTACATTTCTGGGAATAGCGAGGTCCCTCACCAGTTGCAGCTCATTAGCATACCGTGTCCACCTGTCGAGGTACAGGGCAGGTAGAGGATCGTCCCATCCGCACTTCATCCTCCATAAATCTTGGATTAAGGTTTTTGCGGTGATGATTAGCGGGCCGATTAATCCTAGCGGATCGTAGGTGCAGGAAATCTCACTTAGAATTTTCCGTTTAGTGAATACGCGCGCGGAAATTTCATTGCACTTATAACTTAGACAGTCATTATGAGTGTTCCATACGGTTCCGAGTGTGGTCATTGAGCCCGCGAGTCAGCACTGTTACAGAGTCATTAATGTTCGTGCGGAAGCACTCAAACACGGCGGGGTTATTGCTTGCCCACTTTTTAAGTTCGAATACACCTTTTCCGAGAAGAGTGGAAACTTCGTCACGAATAACAGTCAATTCTTCAATCGAATTCCCACCTGTTATTAGATCATCAACGTAAAAGTCTCTTAAGCACACTTCGCTGCCGACCGGAATATTACTGCTCTCAATTTTCGCGAGTTCGCGCACTGATTTAATCGCCAGATATGCTGCGGGAGCGGTTCCATATGTGACCGTGGCCAACTCATATGACACTAGGTTGTCTTCTGGATGTTTACGCCACCAAATCCGCTGGTACTTCCGGTCCTGTTGCCGAACGCTAACCTGACGGTACATTTGGTGATATCTGCGGTGATCACATATGTTTTCGTCCTCATACGGAGCATTATGGAGAACAGGTCATCTTGGAGGGTGGGGCCAACCATTAACATGTCGTTCAATGATGTCCCGTTGTTTGACGGCGCGGATGCATTAAAAACTACTCTGAGCTTCGTCGTTAGGCTATCTTCCTTGATTACGCAGTGGTGAGGCATATAGTAGCCGTTCGTTACATCCCCGCTTGTTGGATGCATGTGTCCCAATTCCTTGTATTCGCGCATAAATTCACGGTATGATTCGTAGACTTCCGGCTGTTTAGCTAGCCTTCTTTCCAGCGCGAAAAATCTATGTTTCGCCGATACACTGGATTCTGCTAACCCTTTTGCATCGGTTTAAAAGGGCAGGGCCACCTCAAACCGACCACAAGGCATTCTCGTACTTGTCTTTTCAAAATGTTTCTCACATTCACGATCCCCGAATGTACTTGTTGTATGCTTGAAATTCTCGATTTCCCAGAATCGCGACACTAGTTCGTTGAGGCTCACGAAACCTACCGTCGCGCAGTGGGTGGTTTGCACCTGCGGTAACTGACCTGCAACTATCCAGCCGAAGTGAGTACTTATTAGCGTCAATGGACCCATGGGAAGGTGACGCCCGTTTACGATGTCGTAATAAAGGCCTGCCCCGATGAGCAGGTCAATTTCTTGCGGTTTGTGGAATGACGGATCGGCAAGTTAAATCCCCGCGGGGGGCGTTAATCCCCGGATATCCATTTTATGATTCGGAATTTTATCCGTTAATTTGTGAATTATTAACGCGTTCATTGGTGTATTGTAATCGGACACACGTGATTGCACAACAAATGTTCCCATTTGTTTAATGTCGGTTCTTGAGCCTCCGACTCCGATGGTGGGCGTTGGCAAGGAGCGCCTTGTCAAATCAATTTTCGCAGCACATTTCTCCGTAATTATGTTTGCCTGCGACCCAGAATCCAGCAAAGCACGCACCTGTATTATTTTTCCTCGCTGGTTTCTTATGTTAATCACGCAGGTTGACAGTAACACAGATGATGGATGATTCGAGAGTGTTGAAAGTAACGCGGCCTCACTACTGCAGGGTTCATTGTTACTCGGCGTAGGCGGCGTCGCGGCTTTGTGCAGTAACGTATGATGCGATTTATTGCATTCACGGCAGTTTCCGGATTTGCATGATTTTGCAGAGTGGTTGCTCCCCAGGCAGTTGAAACACAGAAGTTTTTGTTTCACCGTTTCAATCCGCTGTTCTACCGATTTTCCTTGAAACACGCGGCACTTGTATCGCACTTGTGAACCGTCACAAAAGACGCACTTTTCTTCGGTCGATTTAACAGTCAGCGACTTGACTTTCGGAAACTGCACCATTGTTGTAGGCGCATTATCCATCGCTTCCAGTTGCTTGCATTTTTTTCCAAGAAATTCCTGCATTTCTGAATACGTCGGTGTTTTAGAGCAGGTTTCACCTTCCCACTCCTTCTGCAGCTCCGGGTTTAGCTTCTCAGCGATGATTTCCACCAGTAAATCGTCCCAGGCATGCGTCGGCCGATTGATAGCCTTAAGCGGTGCGAGGTTTAGCGCAACGACGTCGATTAAATGCCGAAGGCTCGTGTGGCTCTCTTTTTTGACCGCCGGCAGGTGAATTAGCGATCGCACATGTTTTTTGATTACAAACCGTTCGTTTTGGTAGCGACTCACTAACTGGTCCCAGGCAAGTTGATACGCGTCGCTTGACATTTGCACGGATTTAATCATTAACGCGGCTTCTCCCTTGAGCGAACTACGCAAGTAGTGGAATTTCTGTGCATTTCCAAGCGTCATGTTGTCGTGGATGAGGTTCTTGAAAGCGTCACTGAATTCTTGCCACTCGTCGTAGTTTCCGCTGAACGTAGGTAACTCGATTACCGGTAGTCGCACTTGGGGTTCATGTCTTGACGGCGAAGACGCGCAGTTGGCCTGAGTCGCCGCTTGCAATTTAGCAATTATTTTGTCTACCTCACACTCGATTGTGAAATAGTCGTCGTCGAATGTTTCTTGGTCTGCCATGGAGTCGATGTCGTTATCGAAAAGTTCCATCACAATTTGATTTAGATCTTTTCGGGCTGGAACAAGGTCGTTCCAGAGCTTCAAAATAATTTGCTCATAATTTTCGGGATCCGCAAGCCGTTTCTGGAGCCTTTCCTTTTTCTTGATGATATTCTTCATCTGCCATTGCAGTTTCTTTACAATTGCAGCAGACATGTTGACTTACTGAGATGTGTTGCACAAAGTAAGAAAGCTCGGTTAATATTGTTCGTTTGTGTACGGCCGACAACCAACTTGCGCACTCACGAGACACAAAAACGGCAAGTTGTTAGAATTGTTGCACGCGTAAACGACACGAATATTAGACCACCTTTTGCTCGGTAGCAAAATGGTTCACGAGAGAAATTCACTGGGTTTGTTAATTTGCACTATGTTCGTAATTAACTGTAACTTATCCGGTTCGAAGGACCATGTATTGCGCGGATCTCGCGACTTTAATAAAAAATACTAATACCAGAAAATTACAGAAAACGGTTGTGACAGTGACATTTACTTTTTCGTATACATACATGAAAACACACAAAACAATGAAACACGTGTAATCCACGTAAACAGTCGTCTTTCATCAGGATAATGCCCGGCCTCACGTGTCTTTGACAACTCGACAAAAACTTTTGGAGTTTGGTTGGGATGTTTTACCCCATCCACCGTATTCGCCAGACCTCGCGCCCTCGGATTTCCACCTTTTCCGATCATTACAAAATTCCCTTAATGGGAAAAATTTCAACTCTTTGGTTGAGATAAAAACTTATTTAGACAATTTTTTTGCTGAAAAACCTGAGAGGTTCTGGAAGGACGGAATTCTTAACTTACATAAAAGATGGAGAAAGGTTGCGGAACAAAATGGTACCTATATAATTTAATAAATGTATACCAAAATTTGAATGAGCTGCGTTTCAATTTTCCTTAAAAATCAGCACGAACTTTCAGGACAACCCTATATATGGAATGGTTGAATTTATATTGGTAGATGTTCGGTAAATATTAAATTCAACTTTGTTATTACCGTGGATCAACGTAAGGTCTAAAAATTGATCTGATAATTTTGTTCGCTTTATAAATTTTATATTTTATATGTGCCATAAATAAATCTACCAGTAGAAGACTTAATGAGGAACCCATTGCCTTACCTGTTTTTGTTGGAAAAACTAATTTATTAAATTGTAAATAATTTTGGTTTAAACATACTTGGAATGCCTCATATAGTTCTGATTTTGTTATAACAACTATATCTAATATATCTAGCAAGTTTTTAATAATTTTAAGGCATTTGTTTGTTGCTAGATTTCGAGCTGGACAATTAATATATGAAACTATGGGTCTGATAGGGCGATCTGGTTTATGGGTATTTAATTTTTCGAAACCAGAGAAAATCACTGATGTGTATTTAAGCAGATTTTTTATTTGAGTTTGAAATGAGTGGGTTGGTTCTTTTTTAATGCGAACTAAATGTTCTTAATTTATAAATGTATTAATTTTTTCCTTCTTTTTCAATTGAATTTGATTTGTCGACTTTTGTGAGGGCTAGAGAAATAATTTAATAGATTTAGTAGTATGTATTATCGATTTTAATGGGCCTTTATAATGTTTGAAATGTGTGCCCTAGGAACAAACGGTTAATTTTTAATGTAATTTCTGACTGCTACTGTGGTTATTTTTACAGATTTGTTTTTAATGTAAGGACTGTAGTTATTGTTTTCGTTAGAAGGACTTGCTCTGCCACACTAAAATTAGTTTTGGCAAAGTAAAGTCATTTATAAATGATAAATACAAATAGTATTATGTCAAACGTGAAAGATCTTTACTCAGGTGTGAATTTTATATTTCAACAGGACGGTACTGCATGCTTTATGACTAACATTACTAAAACATTATTTGGGGGAAATAATAACATCAAGATCCTCTGATGGCCTTTACAGTCCGGACTTTAATATTATTAAGACATTGTGGCACAAGAAAAAAAATAAGAAGTGAGTGATGATCCCCAAAGAACTATTGTCAATTTGATGAAATTTGGTAAATTATAGTAAAGACTCTGACATATATCAATCATTTATAAAACCCAGTGCCAAAAAGCATTACAGAGGTTGTAAAAGCGCTTGGTCCTGCAACACCATATTAAAATAGTTATTCCTTAAATTGTCCGAACATTTGGTTGTCATGACGCAATGCAATATTTTTAATAATTTATTCGTCCATAGTGCATTTCAACGCGCATATTAACCAAATATTTATTATAAATGATAGACATTAATATAATGTTAATATACTCCATTAAATTATTCATTTAGTTTATGTAAATTAGGCTTCTTAATAAATTTATATTTGTCCGAACATTTAGTTGCTAGGGCTCGTATATTTACATAAGCTTCATGTTGACTTAGTTCTAACTCCCTATTGTAAAAAAATTAAAACACGAATGCAATTAATCCGACGAAAGCATCGTTGCTAAACTGTTCTTGACGTTGGCAAATTTTCAATTTGCTACATGTACACGTTTCAGCTGTGTGTTCCCTAATAGCAAACGGTTCGTGCGAGAGAAAGAGAAATAACACCCAATTTATTTAACGTCATTATTTTTTTTTGATCACGCTGTGCATGAGTTTGTATCCCCAATGGCTGAGAGTGATATAGAGCGAGTAAAACTGGATATCAACGCCTAAAATTTACTTTTAACAAATTATTTTAAGACGACACAACACGTAATTATGTTATCATCACTATTATATTAGAATATATATTCTATTTTTATGGTCTTGTAAAAGAATAGTTAATAATGAACCTGAGATACTATCAATGATTAAAATGAATAAGAAAAATATTAAAAACAGTAAGGGAATTGACTTGTAAGTATTTATAAAAGTAGGCAATAGAGACATTATATTAGAACGTTGTAATTATAAAGAAAATATGAAAATAAAATATTAATTTATAAAATAAGTAACGTGAATCATAGAACAAGGTTCATAGGTACTAAAATACTGTAAAATTATAAGTTAGTTATTATTAAAAAATCAGAAAAAGTAGGTTTGCCTAAAAAACCACAAAGCTGAGTCTAAATAAGATGATGTTAAATCTTGGTGGCCGTAGTGGCTGATAAAATTAAGATTCACCATTAATTATTTACTTATTGTCGTTAATGATTTCTTTGCTTCTTCGCCTGAAGAAGACACAGTGTGTCGAAACAATTGTCGCGAACAGCAAAATAAATATTTAAAAGTGTTATCGTATTTCATTTACGAAAATTTACCAAAGTGAACAAATTTTTCCAAATATATTTGATTAATTAATTAAAAAGCACTAAAAACCTTTGTGTCCGAAATATATATCTGTTAATTTAAATAAAATTGTGAAGAAAGGTTTTTAGTGCTTTTTAATTAATCAAGTTTACCTTCACGTAACTCACAAAAATCAAAATATTTGATTAATCTGTATAAAATTATCTACAACTTTTTTGTTTTTACAGTTCTGTCATAATAACCGAGATATTAAATAAAACACTAGTTTTGCACTTTTTTCACTTGGTTTATTTATCGCTAGATATATATTTCAGTCACAAAGTGACCATTATCAATAGCAAACTAAGTAATCTGTCGTTTTTCGAGAAGATATTGACTAAATAGTTTAAACATTTCCACGTACTCTTACAATCCAACAAATAACCGAGATATATTGATTTGAATAAATTGATAGTTTTAATTTGTTCAAATCATCTAGTCCCCCTAAACTTTTTGAATTAAATTACTATTTTAATTTATGAACTATAATAAAATTATCAATCAAATAATTAAAAAAACACGCGATAATTAATAATTTTAAACAAAATCGGCTACGAAAATCATGTATTTTCATTTATAAATAGACAAAAAAATATAATATATATTAAAACATTACATACCTCCTGACTTAACTAAATTAATTTGTAATCTCCCAGACGGTTCTCGACGTCATTGAGGTGTCGCCAAGTCCGGTTCACAACAAACTGAGATGAATTCGGCAAGAATATACATATGCGGATTACGGACAGTTTGGTAACGGTAACAAAAGGGCTTACTTACTCTAGGTTATATATGAAATTAGAAATAGGAAATATTTACAGAATTAAAAGGAGAATAAAACGGTTCGGAAAATAGATTTAGAAAACGGATAATACGGCATATCAAGGCTGGGGTTAAGTCTTACCACGGACGATTAACTGATTGTTACTTTGCGTTAACCCCAAGAGTTTTGAATGTCCTTTTTTGCCACCCTGTTTTATAGTGTGAAACTAATGGAATATCTGGCCATATTAAGGGTAGGATAAGAGGAGGGGGAATCCTGCATGGACATCCTTATAGTAGGGTAGTGTTGGACTCCTACCGACTAAAACCTCTCCTCTGCGATCACTCTTGTTTGACTAGTCCAGGACCAAAAGGTCCTCTCCAGTCTGGTTTCAAGTGAAATGATTGCTAAGAGTTGGAGGGATCCGGTCGTCCTGGGTGACACTCTCCTTGAAAGAAGGGAGCTAATTGGGTGCCAATTAGAATCATATGTGGCCTTCGTTGTTTGTCATCGTATTTCGGGATGATTATTCCGGAAGAGAGAATCTGACAACAATTCTCCCTTTTGCTGTAAAAGTTTATGGCGATCTCTTCGATATGCTCCAGGACATTCTAGATCTTCAGGTTACGATGGATTTACGTATTCCGCATGTACAAAGGGGCATTTAGTACGCGCCTCAGAGCGATACTTCGCATATGATGGAGTTTGCAATTCGTGAGGGTCTAGTGTAACCCCATATGGGAGCAGCATAGTTAAGCTGCGGCCTTATCATTATCATAAACCGATTTACTTTCTTTTTCACAGATAACGTTGATCTCGTGTGGATTAATTAATATTTTGTGTCGTCTTTAGTCGGATCTTTCGTGAGGGTCTAGTGTAACCCCATATGGGAGCAGCATAGTTAAGCTGCGGCCTTATCATTATCATAAACCGATTTACTTTCTTTTCACAGATAACGTTGATCTCGTGTGGATTAATTAATATTTTGTGTCGTCTTTAGTCGGATCTTTCGTTTTTTAGATAAGGCCTGCTGAAATGCATTGAAACACTCTTATCAGCATTCAGGGCACAGAGCAGAGCCCTATGGTACGTCGGCACAGATCTTACGCTTGCTGGATAGCATTGTGTTAATTTTGCAACATAACTTTCTTTTCCAAAGAAAGTCGTGCACAACTCCTATCAGGTAATCAAGAAAGTAGAGATGAATCATCTTAAAATTGAGTCCATCATACCAAACCCAATCGAACGCTTTCGAAATGTCGAGAAAAACTGTGGCAGTATCGCGTTATGTCGAAAAGCTATGAGCGATGAATTTAGTCACCCTTGAAAGTTGATAGATACAGGACAGGCCGGCCCGAAAACCGACCTGAGAGTTGTGGATAATTTTCGGGTCTTCGATGAAGACCGTAATACATATGAGTAGAACTTTCTCCACTAACTTGCCTAGGACGCTTAGCAAGCTTAAGGGCGGTAGCTCGGTGGTAGTAGTGGGGAATTTCCCGCCTTGGGGATGCCAATCACAGAGGCTAGCTTCCAGGCGGAGGGGAAATGGTCCCTGAGCCCGGGACTTGTATTGGTGTGACAAAGTGGGGATCATTTTGTAGAGGGGTAAATGAAGAACAGATTGGGAGAATTAAAATACAGAGCGAAAAGAAAGTGGGAATTATTCTCTGAGATCTTTTAAGCGTACAGGTCGCTTATAGCGGTGGTTGCATTCCTCGGTTGATTTATGAACAAGCCCGGGGGCGGCGGGCCGCAAAAACATTGCCTCCGCAATAGCTGACCAGTCGCACGGGTTGTTACACACTCCTCTTTAAAAAAAAATCCGCCTTACGTTTAAGGAGGCGAAAATTCTTGCTCCATAGGTATAGGACCTCCTCCAACGAAAGCCCGAAAAGACGGACAATGGTTTCATCCTCCAGCCAGACCCGCTGACCAAGGTCCCTCCAGCCCTTCTTTGTACTCCGACTCGTGGTAGCCTTATTTTAGGGCATGGTGACCAAGCCTGTAACATGTGGCCTGAAAGCGGTTGCAAAGGCTTTAGGTCAATCACTAAGGGTGTTTCGATGCTGGTTGGAGGGTTGGCCTTGGGTGGTTTTGGGGTCGGAGTTTTCAGGCTCCCGAGTGACACTTCATCGATGTAAGCGATGGTTTCGTGACGTGGAATGGTGGGCGTCCCAAACAACTCCCTCAAGCGGATAAATAATCAGATTTCAAATTCCGCCGTACGTCTTGGTGTCACTGGGAGTCCCGATTTATGGACTAGGACGGGAATGTTGTCACATCTATTGGCGGGGTCAGGATGCAGTTGTAGCACTTCGCTAATTTTTCCACCACAATAGAATGATATAATACAAAATTAGTACTGACTTTAGAAAAACATAGCAATAGAAATAGGAAAAAGAAGAAAGGAAAGTAAATTAAAAAAATCAATTACATCATGAGAGGTTTAGGGTCCTTGATTTGGATATTCTTGACGATTCTTCCATCACTTTCCTTTAAGTGATATCTCGCGGGTGAAATGGCATCGAAAATTCTGCAAGGACTGGAATATTTCGGCGCTAGCTTGGCAGCAAAATGATCCACGGCAGAGGATAATAACCCAGCTTGTCCTAGATTATATGGAAAAATTAAATTGCATAAACTTGAAAAACATATTAGACCCGTGATAGTATATGTAAATTCACGAGCCTACAACATATCTATTAAACCTAAACAAATTTAGGGAGTTGATGGATTTTAAAGATTCATACGCAATCAAAAATTCATTAGAACTAGCGAAAAAAAATATTTCTTTTGTTTATAACAATTGAACGTTTTGTTCGATTTCAATGAAATTTGTCAATAATAACTACCATGATATAGTATATGATTTCAGTTATTATGGCCATTTAAAACCTAAAAAAAATACTACTTTAAAGACAATTTGATTTAAACATTTTTGGTCTCTGAATAAAATTTGATATCTTATAAGGTTTTATTCTATGGTTCAGCCATTTCGGGACATTAACGGGACAATTATATAAAAATTAATTTACAAATGCAGTTTGTTGTAAATGAAATTTGTTAAAGAGAAATAATTATTTCTCTGAGCATTATTGCACCGTTATCTCACAAAACATATATAAGACATAGCAGCTAAGAGTTAAAACCACTCCTCGTGCTAATGCACCGCCAGGCATTGAATGGCATAACTATTAGCTGTCATCACATGACTTAAATCACATTAAGTACAATACTTTGTACTATTATCGTTTTTTAGACCCATTACGAAATTATTAAAAAGGTCAATCCCTGGACACGTGTTTCGCTGTATCACAGCTCGTCAGCAGAGCTATGTCCTTATTACGTGGGTCTTTCCAAGTGGAAGGCCCGCACGAGAATGAATCGATTTAATAAAATCAAAAAATTTCCGTTGGACTTAGAACGCGTCTAAAAAACGATATAAGCAGAAGGCAAAAAGCCGGCTCCTAGCGTTTAAATAAGTAAATTAAATAAAAAATTAATTTACCCCAGTTTGTTGCAAATGAAATTTGTAAATGAGAAATAATTACTTCTCTGAACACTACTGCACCGTTATCTCACAAAATATATGTAAGACATAACAGCTGATGTTTTGATTTTATTAAATCGATCCATTCTTCGTAAGTCGCGACATGAGTGATAGTGAAACATCTATGCAAACGTTCATTGCATGAGCACAAGATGAAATTGACAGCCGTGAAGAAATCGATATCAACATACCAATTTCCTCTCCCGAAAAGAGAATAAGAAAACGAAAGAAAATTGCTAGAGAATTGTAGGAAGATGATCCCATAAAAGATAACCGAAAATACTATTAAGTTGAGACCCATAATAGAACTTTAGAGTACCATCAAATAGCTTTAAAAAATTGTCTGAATTGCTAGAAAACTATTACCCAAATATTACAGAAGAAAATCTGCAAGAATAATTGGTTAGTTTGGCGAAAATTTGGGTTAAATTGAAAGTTTTGGCAACAACAAATGCGGAGAGTAATCAACAATTTAAGAGTAATGTTACAGTATATAGATAAAGATAAAACTGATGAACAAGACATCGATGATTTTGATGTTAATAATAAAAAATGTAAATCTTGCCTTAAATATGCAATTTGCTGTTATTATGTCCTTGAAAAGTACAATATATACAGTGAGGCATTTTTTGCACTATGAAATACTAACAAATATTTATTAAAATTATCAATAAATCAAGTGCGATGTGAAAGAAGTTTTTCAAAATACATTAAAAATAGATAGAATAATACTTTTATTTTGTTTTGTTGTTGTTGTATGTTCCTATATATGTACCTGACTGGGAGTCCAGCATTTTTAATTAAAATAATGCTATTTGGATAGTAAATCTAATCTGATTCAAAAATCTGTAATAAACCTATGCTCTATTTAATTTTAAAGGAAAAATGCGTAACACCCCGTAAATGTATATTTTAGCTATATCCGGAAATTAAAAAAGGGCCGACAAATATTATTTCCCGGGCCGCTAAGATGTTGCCCATCCGCCCCTGGATATGTAGATTATAGCATAGCACGTTTCAAAAGAGTAGAAAAATAAATTCAATAGTATTTTACCGATATTAATCAAATATATTCCAGCATCACGTTTACAGTAGAGAAAGAACAAAAAAGTAATATTTAATGTTTACATCTGTCAATTTCTAAAGTAAAGAAAATACATTCGTATTTGAAATGTACCGAAAACTAGCAAATATTTACACATTAAAGCAGAAAAATTACGACACCCTTTCAAGCATATTCATATATTCCGTTAAATTAAAAAGCATACAAAAATGGAAATAATAACAACACCGGTAATGGATACCAAAAAAAGCGTAATTGAAAAACTTAATAATACACAACAACTCCCTGGCCTTTTTCGGAGAAATTACAATCTAAATTAAAAAAGATCCTTAAAATACACAACATTTGCGTAGCTTTAAAACCTCTTAATAAAATGTGTAATGTAATATATATCATATATCACGAATTTATAAATTAATATGTAACTGTCAAGGTATATATATCGGCCAGTCTAGTCGAAATTTCAGAACAAGATTAACAACATTTAAGCTTGTATATAAATACGCAAATGACAAATCAAAGTTTCCATGTCATCTACGCAAAAATTGCCACACCTATAATGATGATGTAATTCTGGTAATCCATTTGACCGAAAATGGATTATATATGGATATATTGAAGGCCCTATAAATTTTCAAAATAAAACGAAATCCGGATGTCCCACTGACCTGATAAAATAGTATTAATTGTGCAACAAATGTAATTTTAAGTACTAGTTTGATAATGACCAACTAAAATGTGTAAACAATATTGTGTGTAATATAAACAAAGTCTAGTTTGTGTTATTTAAAGATGTATTTTTTTAAATAAATATTCAAAGGTTAATATAGTTGATGCTTGAAGCCATACATTTTGAAAATTAATAAAATTCACTTTGTTGGTTAATCGCAATCGACTTGACAACCGCTTTTGAAAGGTTGTTACGAAACAATTTAGAATTATTAATAATTTTTTATTCACATTTCAAAATATATGACACATAAAGAGAATCGGTTAACGATTTATACTGTTGACGAGCATTTTTAAACATATTATAATCATTAGTCGCACCACTTACTTTATAAATGAAATAATATTTTTTCCTTTCTTGTATAATTTTAATTCACTATTAAACCAAACAGAATAAGTAGGGTTGGTTGTATACACCATTTTCTTCGCAATATAATCGTCGATTATTTTATAAATTAAGCTGTAGAACATATTACGATCATCTTCAATAGATGAATTAGCAAAAAGATGTTTCCAATCCGTATTTGCCAAAATGTTGTTAATCTGTTTGGTCGAAAAAATATATGAACAAGTTTCCAAAACCCAAAGACTGTCCAAGATATTAACAGATATTAAGAAGCCGATATAATGTCGAGAATTTGGATAAAGGAGATCACTTGCAGGTACAACTAAAACAGTTAAGTCGTAAGCAAAGACCGGAGGTTTCATTAGAATTTGCAATGTTATTTAATTGATATAATATAATAAAAAAGACTATAAGCAATAAATTGGACATTTTCATTGTTTATATTTCCAAATGAAACTTCTAGATTAGTATTATAAAATTTATCGGATGGTAAGTTATAATCCTTACATATCCCTGAATGTAAATTATTGTTTGGCCAACACAAAAAAATAGATTATTTTCATGAAATTTCGACGTACCTTTAGCGCTAAGGGTTTCGTTTCTTTTCTTATCATCAAACCGTTGATCTAATGTTAAATTTAATATTTTGAGAACAACTCATATATACGTAGTCGTACATATGATACGCCACTGGCTATTTAATCAATTAAATTACACACACACACAAAATAACAAAATTAATAACTATCTATTGGTACGTATGTTATATACGATTTAAAAAAAGTTAAAGATAGTTTAGCTTATCTGGTTCCGTTTATCTCCGTGCCAGCTCCTGACGACGTCAACTGACCATCTACTGTCCTATCTGCCTTACAACACCTTGGCCCTCAGATCTCAGAAAGCACCTTTGAAATTCCAGAACGATAAGCAACTCCTTTTTTCCTCCTTTTGACTCTCTCTCTCTAATACGGTTAACTTATAAATTAGAGGAAAGAAACAGGAAATTGTTTAATTTGGTTAAACCAAACATAAAGAACCTAAAACAATTACGTCATAGGCACCGAAATAACGGTTTTTGTTTGCCTTTTTTTTCCTCACATAATAAATTAAAATTCGATTAACCGGTGTGAATTAATTATGGAAAATTTACGCAACATACCTCAGATCTTGTGCGGTTTTTAGAAAGGACTGGAATATAGGTGAATTTCCACTAAGGTTTTCCTTGCTGATTCTTGGGTGAAAATAGAATCCGCTCTTATCTCCAAGGTGACGATAATCCCACGTAGGTAAATGTGAATTTGTTCTAACTCCAACCAATCTCACAAAATTTTGGATATATTTTTACGATAATCCGAATAAATTTCGAAATTTAAACAATTCAACCACAATTATTTAAATACGTATAAATGTGCATCCACGATCACCATTAAAAGAATTCTAATCGCGCTCAACACGAGCGATAGTCACCGTCGTGAAAAACCTCACAAAAAAGACGCGTGCGCTGCTCACAATTAAAAATTCGAAATTGAATGAACGATAAAAATTTGAATATATTTGCATATAATAAATATCTATAAACCAATAAAAATCCTAACAGAATTTTAAACTGTTACATTTAGATTTATGTTTGACGAAAAGTCCCATAATATTGCGTTCGCCTGCATTATAAAAGTAAATATTAATTGGTTTTGGTTTTTCTATTTGTCGGAATCGTTATTCTTTGTGATAAATGGATGCTTTTAAAATATTTTAAGACAGAATTGGTTTCGACATTACATTTGCGTGAATTATACTCTCCATATGGTTTTTAATAACGTTTCGTTTCAGAGTAAGGTCTCCTTTAATGTGTATATGTTTAAAATAAATTTTGCGTTGATTCTGTATAATTAATTCTATGGGGTTTCTTGTTTCAAAACATACTTTAAGATATAATATTATACTACAGGAACGTTGTTCCCTAGGAACATTATCAGTTAATTCATTCAAGCGGGATTTTTTTGTGGACAGTATATTTTTAATTTAGTTTATGTTGGAGGTTTTTATTTCGTTATACATCATTAATCATAAATTAAACACAATTTTTACTTTGTTTAAAATAACTGAAATTCAGTTGTGTTTAGTTTATTTTCCATTTGTTATTTTAATATACAATTTTCTTTCTAAATGTATTAAATTTATTTATATTTAGAATCTAACAAGTATTGATACTGATTGCTGATGACCCCACTTTGAAAAATACATCGAGGACTTTGGGTGCTGTTACAACTCTGAATTGTGCAGTTCAACGACAAACACTGAAAATAAATATTGAGAAAACTATAGATATTACATTTTTCCTTAATAAGACTGATAGCCCTATAATATCGACTAAACTGATGTTATTATGTGGATATGCTTACGATGACGATTATAGGCTTTCAGTGATGAGCGGATTGCATTGTCATGCCTCTATGTCTATGAATATTTGTTGTATATTTAAAAGAAAGAAAAAATACTAATTTTTATTACGGAGTCAGATTTTTTTTAATGATACCTCAGAAAATGAAGGATCTGCCACTGAAGTTTAGTAATGTAGTGAAGAATAAAATGGCGAATTTACTAGTTCCAAAGTGAATAATAATGTAAACTTAGGTGTTAAAAAATCCTGCGGATATACAGCTAAATCAGGAGTTCAGTGTTCAGTGGTGTGGTGTTCCAATTCACAACGGTGAGGTTAGGTTAGGTTAGGTTGGTGTGGCAGCACCACGAAGAGGTGCACACTTAGGCCTAGATAGGCCCGTTGTGATACCAATTTCCCTTTCCTGAGTTCTTATGGGAACCATTTGGAGCCATTTATGAATCTGGCTATGCTTCTGGCATCGGTTGTCTCGATGTCAGAGAGCTCATTCATAAAGGAACGGCTTAGGGAGGAATCTCTTATTCCGGCCAGCGCGGGACATTGACAGAGGTAGTGGAGTACGTTTTCCTCCTCCTCTTCGTCGAGGCACCCTCTACAAAAGTCGTTGTGGGCTATTCCTAACCTTTCTGCGTGTTTGCCAATGGGACAGTGTCCCGTGATGACTCCCACTGTTAGCGCAATGTCATGTCTCTTTAATGAGATGATGCCATCGCTTCTTTTGCTGTTGCAGCGTGGACAAATCTGCCTTGCTGTGCTACAGCTGCTCTCATTCATCCACCTTTTGTTTGTTAGGTTTAGGATGATATTGCTTAGGATTTCCTTGCTAGTCGCTAAGGGAATTCCTGGGTGATGGTTTATTGAGGACGAGTGAAGCTTCGTTCCATTCTTAGCCAGCTCATCCGCTGTGTCATTGCCCGGGTTGTTGCTGTGGCTAGGCACCCAGATGAGTTGAGCGTTTGTCTGTGTTGCCAGTTCATTTAGTGATTTCCGGCAATCAGATACCACTTTTGAGGTGCTACTCACACCTGTTAGAGCCCTGATTGCCGCTTGGCTATCAGTGTAAATGTGGACCCGGTTTGCGTTTGTCCTATTGATCCTTAGCCATTCTACTGCAGTATTTATGGCGATTACTTCTGCCTGTAGTACACTACAGTAGTCTGGTAGTCTGAAGGATAGTCGGATCTTCAGGTCTTCGGAGAAGACTGCTCCCTTAACTTTTGTGCCCTGCTTAGAACCGTCCGTGAAGACGTGTAGTGTCCCTGCTTCATTTTCTTTGTCCACCGCCCAGTCCTCCTTGGTAGGGATCTGGGAGGAGAACTTGTTATGAAATGCAGGGATCGGTAGACAGCGGTCAATATTCTTAGGGACACCGGGGAATTCTTTGAGAATTCTTGTGTGTCCCCGCGTATTAGTTGTGAGTCGGCAGATTGAGTTCAGTCTTAATGCTGTTGTTAGCGCAATCTGCTTGCCGAGGAGATCCACAGGGGTCAGATTGAGGATTGTTTCCAGTACTTTCGTGGGACATGTCCTAATAGCTCCTGTAATCATCAGGGTTGCCAACCTTTGGACCTTCCCAAATGCTTGCTGGTGAACCTTTTTGTCCAAAGCAGTCCACCATATGAATACGCCGTAGTAGAGTATTGGCCTTACTACTGCCTTGTAGAGCCAGTAGGTGATGTTGGGTTTCATGCCCCATTTTTTGCCTACCGTCTTTTTGCAAGAGTACAGCGCCACGGTGGCTTTCCGTACTCTTTCCTGGATATTAGGTTTCCAACTGAGCTTTCGGTCCAGTATGATACCTAAATACTTAGCCTGTTCTTTTATCTCCAATTCTACTCCCATTAAGATGGGGGGTGAGAATTTGGGGATTTTGTGTTTCTTAGTAAAAAAACTAGCTCAGTTTTTTGTGGGTTTACGCCTAGGCCGCATCGTTCACACCACTGAGTTAGTATTAGTAATGCCCGTTGTGTGAGCTGGGACATTACATTGAGATGTTTCCCTGAGATGGCTAGGGCCACATCATCTGCGTAGGCTACTACCCTACATCCGGAGTTGCGTAGATCTAAGAGAAGGTCGTTTAACGCAAGGTTCCAGAGTAGGGGAGAAAGGACCCCGCCCTGTGGCGTGCCCCTGTTCGCCTGCCTACTTATACGGGAGTTCCCTAGTTTGGAACGGATGTTTCTTCCTCGGAGCAACTTGCCTATGAGGTCGACAACTGTTGCCTCAATTCCAGTTGCGTTTAAGGCGGACTCAATGGCTTCAGGGTACACATTGTTGAACGCTCCCTCGATGTCGAGGAAGGTCACCAGCGTGTACTCCTTGTGGCCCATTGTTCCTTCTATTTGACTAACCAGGGAGTGCAGAGCTGTTTCCACGGACCACGGACTTCCCTTTGGTGTACGCATGTTGCGAGGTTGACAACAACTGGGGGTTTATGCTCCCTTTTATGTAGATGTCAAGTAACCTCTCTAGTGTTTTGAGTAAAAATGAGGACAAGCTTATGGGCCTGTAGTCCTTTGGTCTTGTATGGGATATCTTCCCGCTTTTGGGAATGAAAGTTAGCTCCACCTCTTTCCACATCCTCGGGATGTACGAGAAGTTAAGGCACCCCAAGAACATGGTTTCCAGCCATGGTATAACTATGTCCTGGGCTTCTTGCAATTCAACTGGACTGATGCCGTCTGGCCCTGCTGATTTATAAGGTTTGAAGCTTTTGATGCTCCATATAAGCTTCTCTCTGCTCACGATCTTGTGAACGGGGCATTGAGAATGAGAAGTTTCTGTGGACATGGATTCATTGCTTATTCCTCTTGGAAAGTGAGTGTCCATCAGAAGTTCGAGCGTTTCTTTGCATGAGCTAGTCCAGGTGCCGTCTTCTTTCATGACGAAACCTGGGACTACAGGATCTTTAGAAAGAATTTTGCGCAGTCGACATGCTTCTGACGTGTCTTCGATTTGGTTACAGAATGACTTCCATGCCGTCCGCTTGGCCTTTCTTACTTCACTTTTGAAGCTTCTGAGACTGTCTTTATAAGTTGACCATTCATTGGTGTACTTAGCTTTGTTGAACAGTCTACGGCACTCCTTTCTTAGGGAGTTTAGTTTAGGGGTCCACCAAGTAGGTTTGCTTTTGCCTTTTCTTGGCGTACTGGGACACGCAGTGTCTATTGATTTGTTGCATGCATTGGAGAAGACCTCCACCATCCGATCCAGCTCCTCCATTGTGGTGGGTATGGGTGGCTCAGATGGTAGAGTACTCGATAGGGCAGTTCTATACTTTTCCCAGTCGGTTCTCCTTTTGTCTACAAATCTGGGGCAGTCTTGCATTTGAATATCAAGGTTGAATTCGATATATCTGTGGTCAGAAAAGGAGTGTTCAGAGGACACTTTCCAGTTCCTGATAATGTTGAACGATTGTTCGGTGACTAGAGTAATGTCCAGAACTTCTCGTCTATTAGCAGTTATAAAGGTAGGGGTATTCCCTTCATTACATATGGCGAGGTTGGAAGTAAGTAAGAATTCTAAAAGTGACTCACCTCTTGTGTTGGAATCCGAGCTTCCCCAGATGCTATGGTGGGCGTTCGCATCGGCTCCAATTAGGACGCTGGCTCCTTCCCGGTTAGCTGCGTCAAGGAGCCCACTCAGACCCTCGGGGGGGATTTCTTTATCGTGGGCGAAATAGGAGGAGACCAGCCATAGCGTGTAGGACTGGTACTCCATTGATACAGCAACAGTGTCGCTGTTGCTGAAATTTGGCAAGATAAAAGCATTATATCTTTTATTTATAAGAATGCAGGAGCGTGGCTTACCCGAGTCCTGCATGTGGAATAGTCTATATTCTTTGGAGCCTAGTCCACAGATCCTGTTCCCCACTATCCAGGGTTCTTGGATAAGGGCGATGCCCTCCCCTCTGTGTGCTAGGCGAAGGAGCAGAGCAGCAGAAGCTGCCTTGGAGTGGTGGAGGTTAATTTGCACTACCCCCGCCATCTTGGGCCGGATGCTTACATGACACCTCGACGACCGTCTTATCGTTTTCGTCTTCGATGTCAGAGGAGAGCGACGGATTCATGTCCGGTTCGCTCTCCTCATCCAAGCCCAAGGGGCGGAATAGCCTACCTAGGTCCGATGGGGTGTCGCTGTCCGACACAGAGGAATGATGGGTTTCCATCGCTTCTTGAGATGTCTCCTCCTTCTTGGAGGAAGTCAGTTGGTCTTTTTTATAGATGCTCAGGGTGATAGAGCCGAAGCCGTAACTTATCACCCCTTTGCAATCCTCAAGCAAGGTTAGGGATTCCTCGTTCAGTACGACAATCGCCTGCCTCGTGTTACCCCTTGCCTCGCTTGTTTTGGCCACGCTCCAATCTTTGGTGGGTAGCGTGGGGTTGCTCACCTGAATGATCTTCAGGATCGTACTAGGGTCCGAGGGTTCTGCTGGGATCCAGGCTCTAGATCTCGGTCTGTTCGGGATCTGGTCCCTTGTTACAGCCTCGATTCTAGCCCCAGGCCAGACTTCACCCAATTCCCCAATGGCAAGCTTGTACAGTTCTGCCGATCTTTGGTCGGCACAGGCTATAAGCTTTACATGACCCTGGTGCCAACCTGCGTCTCTGCACTTGGGAGCGGGTCCTGGATTCTTCTCGAGAATGTCCAGGTATGCTTTTAGGAGGCCCATCTCTACCAACTTCCAGTTGGCTGCCGAGATGGACCCTTCTTTGTGGCTCCTGTCAATTACTGCCCATACGAGGTGTTCCTTAAGGATCTCGCTGTAGGAGCGGTTAGGAGTCCGTTTGGTGGTTTTAGGAGAGGGACCAATCCTCGCTTTCTTCGTAGACACGGGGGGTCTCGTCCAGAGAGCGCTGTCTTTTCGACGAGCCTGTCTGGCTGACTTTTGCCTCGTGCAACTTGATGACATTTCGAGCCCATTCCAGGGAAGCCTTGTCCTTATCGGATAGCTGTTTTTCTGGAATGGCCTCAAACTTGCCACGGATTCTGTAAGCCGCTTTCCTGTCCTTGTAGGCCTTCATTGCAGGTCGGACCTCCACGGGCTTGCCCGAAGGGGAGCCTGGACATTGTTCGGCTTTGCTAGAGGTGCTAGGCCCAGGTTTGGTGTCCGATGGCTTAGCACCAGTTTGTTTGGAGTCCTTTTGGGACGGTTGTCTCCCTTTGGGGGTTGACTTGGAGGGCTTTCGCCCGGATAATGAATATTTGCCCACACCAGATCCGACTGGGCTGCCCGCTTCCGCGGGGTGGGATTGCGTGCTTTCGCACGTACCCACCTGGTGACTTGATTCCCGTTTTGAAATATTCATTGTAGGGGGTTGCTGGTTTTGGTCCGCCCCTCCCATTGCTGGGAGGCTAGCCCCTATCCGCCACCTGGGGAGGCGCCCGATGGGAGACCAGCAACTCCACACGGGTAACGGTGAGGTTAGTCCAATGAATAGTCCGATGATTGAACAAACAATTGATTTTGAAAAGATGCATTTTTAAGCCTAAAAGAACGCGTACGTGAACTAAAATACACTAATTCGCTTATGCTAGATAAAATAAACTTACTAGAACAGGAAATAAAGAGGCTGAATTCAAAAATTAATTCTATGGAGAAAACAGCCAATGTCAATAAACCTGAAGTTGCATCCAGTGTAAAACCATGTACGGCAGCGAGAGAAATTATACCTAATGTCAACAAAGGTGAAAATGCAACCCGAGTAAAAATATGCACGGACTCGGCAGCACATGTACCGAACAAAGAGAAGGAAGTTGGCAACCCTGTATTCTACTCAAGTAATGCAGATCAATCGAATATCAATATAAACAAACCAACAACACATACTATTGATAATTCCCAGAATAGGGGGGTCTTCTATCGTTAGTGGTAAACGACAGCGAAAATCGCAAAATCCCAAGAATCCAAGAAAAAGACAAATTAACCAGACTATCACAGGTACAAGAGAATTAACGTTGTCATTTCGTGCTCCTGAGAAGATAGCCTGGTATATATTGGCAACTCTGTTACGACCGTCGAAACCAGTATAATTGAAACGTACGTCAAAGAAAACATTCCTGGCATTCCAGGATTGAAACATATCACGGTTGAAAAGTTAAATACACGAGGTAATGGAGCATTTAAGGTCGGTGCCGATTTTAAATTTTTAGATGCTCTAATGGATGCAAATAATTGGCCAATGGGTATAAAAGTCAGACGCTTCTTTTACCGCCATGAAAAAAATGCCAATCGCTGCAAGGTCACCATTCCCGATTTGATGAATACTGTGACAACACAACCCCTAACAATAGAAGGAAATAATATTAATATTTTATTTACAAATGCTCTATTCGGAACAAAATAAGTGAGTTTGAATCATTATTAATTGATAAAGATTTCAGTTTTTAATCCATATCAGAACACTGGTTATATTCAAGCGAATGTGAAATATCAATTGTTAATCAGCTACATTCATGTGCGTTTTCTGTGAGGAAATTTGGAAACTAAGGAGGCTCTAATATATATGTGGATAAAAATATAAATATTAATAGTTATAATGGTGTGACACACATATATCATAAATCTCTACCGTTCACCAAAAGGCGATTTTTATATATTTTTAAATTTGTTAATATCCTTTTTGGATAGAATTCAGTATCAACACAGCCATGTTATATTAGGAGGTGATTTTAATATTAGTTTTAACAAAACTGATCACAGGGTTCAAATACTACTTGATTGCCTTAGATCTTATGACTTAACCAAGCTGGTAAATTTTAATACAAGAAACGAATATTGCATAGATAATGTTTTTACAAATATTAAGGAAGATTTAGTTACTGTAAATCGTTTTGTAACTGACCTATAAGATCATTCTAGTATTGCGGTGAATGTAGTGTATCCAAATATTTCCAAATCCTCTAGGGGTCAAACAAATTATTACAGACCATTCTATAGGTGGAAAAATTACATTTTTTAATTCTACATTTTGTCGACGACTCTGAACTTAGTGTAAACTCCAAGTGGGAGATATTGCTAAATGAGCTTTTATATCATAAAAACGAAGCCTTTTAGAGCGGTTAATGAGCGTATCCGTGGAAACACTGCGACATGGTTCAATTCTAGCTTAAAAGAAATGAGGGAAATAATGCACCTCCTACAAGAAGATTATAATAAATTCCCCTCCCCTAAAACCAAACAAATTATATATGACTTTAGGAAACGTTACAAAAATGCAATTAAAAATTCTAAAATAAATGCTAATGATCATTATATAACTAAATATAAAAATAAACTGAAGGCAATGTGGTTAGTGAACAATAAAGAATGCAAATTAAAAACACAGGCAAGTAATAAAAATATCTGCGATATCGCTAGTCATGATTTTAATGTTTATTTTACAAATATAGCAAGAAAGTTAAACTATGGTATTCAAGTGGGTATTGAGATGAACCAAAATATAAACAACTGCAGAAATAACATAGAATTTAAATTCTGTGCTGTATCGCAAATTGAAATAAGAGATGCAATTAAGAAATTAAATAATAGTACCGCCACAGATTTATATGGTTTTAGTGCCGATATTTTAAACATATTTTTAATATCTTATATTTCCAGACTGCCTTAAATACGGAAAAATATTACCAATCCATAAAAAAAGGTGATATAAATAATATGAATAATTATTGTCCTATAGCTCTTTTACCAATATTATCCAAAGTAGTAGAAATGGTCCTAAAGGTTCAAATGGTGGACTATTTCGAACACTACAATTTGTTTTATAAAAACCAATTTGGGTTTAGATCAAGTCGTTAAACTACAGCAGAGTATTAGAATTCTGTGATATTATATACAACTCTTTTGAAAATAAATCAAAGTGCATAGGCTCGTTTTTGGATCTCAGAAAAGCATTCGATTGTGTTCCGCACGATATATTGCTAGGTAAATTGGATCAATATAAATTCAACACTGACAGTTTATGTAAACAATAAACTATCTAATGAACTAGAGATATCAATAGGGATCCCACAAGGATCTATACTAGGGCCAGTATTGTTTCTTATTTTTATTAACGATTTACCTAATTGTTTAAATGACAGCCAGGTATTGCTCTTTGCGGATGATACGACTATAATAAATGTGGCCAATACGATAGACAGTAAAATTACAAAATTCGGAATCTTTAAAACAAAGTCACAAATGGTGTACTAAAAATGGTCTATATATATATATATATTAGAATATTTATGCTATATAAAGATAAATATTCAAAATTATCCCATACATTGTCATCATGAGTACCAAACCCAAAATAAAAACCAATTCCAAATTAAAGCTAACAAAATTCCAAACAGGTGTTAAGTATCTTGGTATCAATTTTTCTATTAAATTAACAGGAGAAACTCGCAATCTTCCGCTTAAATAATTTAAACAAAAACTAAAAAACGTTTTAATATCCAATACGTATTTTTCAACGAATGAATTCTTAAAATGCAATACTGAGATCTCATTACAGACTTGCCATATTTATGTTTTAAATATTTATTATTGCTTTTATCTTATTTATTTATTTTATGTGCTTATTTACTGTATACTCTACTTTCATAATCTGTTTAATTTTTAGACTTTTATCATTTTATTTTTATTTTATTTTATTTTAGCGAATTTTGACTATTTTATCACGTTTTGTTAAATTTATTTATTTATTAGTGTGCATTGTTGATTTTACTTACTATTATGTGTTTAATTTTAAGTAAGATCCTATTCTTAAGAGAAATTTTAACCTTTCCCTTCAATTGTCTTTTATTGCTTTTTATTTGCGGTTTTATTCTTATGACCCACTAATAGTTTTAACTTATATTTCAAATATTTTTAGTATTAGGTTATATATTTTTGTATTTGTTTTATTTTTTCGGGGCTAAGTGCTGATACTGATCTATTATAGTTACTCTAAGTACTTATGTATGTATTTGATTATCTACCTCTCTGACCTATGTAATACTATGTCAATAACATCAATAAACATTATGAATTATGAATTAAGAATATCTTAATGTACCGGGTGTCTCAGACCACCCGTACCAGCCTTTTATTTCGACAACGCTTGGCGGAATGTGACTGGGACAAACATATTTAACCAAAGTGAACCCAAGGAATCCACTGATGAATTTAGTTTTTACCGGAATAATCCGGAAGTACTCGGAACCAGAATTAACTTTAAAATTTTAAATGGCAACATAGGTCGAGTATGGCATTAATTGATAGATCTTTTTAAAAGAAACAACTTTTGTTGAAATGTTTTTTTTTAATATTTTGCATATTTACAAAAATAAACGAAAAAAAACTAAATTAAAAATTAGTTATCCATTCAACACTAAATTTCTTCAAGTAGGCTTTGTTTTTTTCTTATGTCAAAATAATTGACGTTTGTGAATATTTGAAGTAAAATAAATTATTTTTATAAAAGTATTGAATGTGTCAACATAATTTTTATAAACCTCTAAGGTTTTGATGTGCTGATGATATTAGATGAATGCGGCCAAAAAACAATCGTGCTGACGAGCGAATTTATGCTGAACGATACCCTCAACGAGCCAATCAGTCAAAAAATGTTTTTCGGCGTCTTACAGAACGAGTTAAGACAACTGGTAAGCTACAGCTCAGCCACAACAAAGGTCGAAGTATCAGAAAACGTGTACAAGATGAAAGAACATCTGATATTCTTGCAGCAATTGCTCTGGACCCGAACATCTCTACTAGAAGAATGGAAATCGATGCTGGAATAAGTCGCTCCACTGCTTGGAGAGTTTTAAAAACAAAAAAATTCCGTCCATATCATATCTCTCTACACCAGAAACTTGAAGAGCGGGATTTTCAAGATTGAACGATTGAATTTTTGTAAATGGTTGTCTCATAAAAATTATAATTTCTATCTCAAAATTTTATGTACAGATCAGGCGACATTCGAAAGCAATGGAGTTGTTAATTTACATAATGCTCACTACTGGAGTAATAAAAACCCTCATTGGTTAAGAGAAGTTGATAATTAACACGTGTGGACCCTTAATGTTTGGTGTGGTATTTTAGGAAACGAAATAATTGGTCCGCATTTTTTCAATGGTTCATTAAACGGAGCTAAATACGCTGATTTTTTAGAAAATAATATTTTTGATCTTCTAGATGACGTTCCATATGCAACACGATTAACAATGTATTTGCAAGAAGATGGTTGCCCAGCTCATTACGCAAGTTTCTCGTTAAACCGTAGATCGCCTTTTCCCTGATCCATAGATTGGAAGGCTAGGACCATTTCCATGGCCACCTCGTTCTCCTGACATAACGCCTCTTGACTTCTTTTTGTGGGGACGTATCAAAGACCTACTCTATAAAGAGTTTCCAACCACGAAGAATAATATGAAGAAGATTTTCATTTTCTTTACTTTCACACTCTTATTTGAATTATTAAATAAAATACTTTCAAACAATTGGTATTTTTTGTTTGTCGAAATAAAAGGCTGGTACGGGTGGTCTGAGACACCCGTACTATAGAAGTCATCCATTTCAAAATAATAATAAAATAATATTTCAGTTTTGAATAAGAGGAACTCTTCTCACCTAAGTGTAGTAAATATCATATTACCCAAGGAAAGTATTGAGGAACAATACGAAGAATCATGTAAGAATATTTGCAATATTAACACATATACAAATTGTTATTCTAACAAAAAAGCAAAGCCTACTTGAGGAAATTTAGTGTTGAATGGATAACTAATTTTCAATTTAGTTTTTTGCGTTTATTTTTGTAAATATGCAAAATATTAAAAAACATTTTAATAAAAGTTGTTTATTTTAAAAAGACCTATCAACTAATACCATACTCGACCTATGTTGCCATTTGAAATTTTAAAGTTACTTCCGGTTCCGGGAACTTCCGGATTATTCCAGTAAAAAATAAACTCATCAGTGGATTCCTTTGGTTCACTTTGGTAATAAATATTTTTGTCCCAGTCACATTCGACCAAGCGTTGTCGAAATAAAAGGCTGGTACGGGTGGTATGAGACACCCGGTATATTGTATTTTATAGCTGGAAAATTATATAGCATTTATTACCGGCGATCTACCTTGATCGTCGATAACAATGCTTATTTATTAATTCAAACCGCGCGATATTTCAAATTCAATTTTATATTGCATTAATTTCATAAGCATTTTTTTAAAATTAAAAATGAGTTACGTTCGTAGCACATACATTGATATATCATAGTTTAGACATGTGCATATAGGATGTAGCATGTTAGATTAAGCATCATAAAATTAAGGAATTAGGGGCGTATGAGTAAGTTTCTCGTGAGGATCCGCTGCCCAAGAATAAATTATAAATCCTCATTTATCAATGCAATGTCACGGCCGTTTCGAAAGTGCAGCCCGGCCGGAAACGTGCCAAATGGTCGTTAATTGTTTAGGGTACGGTCCGGCTAAACAATGCGATGCACCGACCACCCGAAATCTGGTACCCAGACAGCCGACTCCCGAAAGTCCAGATATTAAGAACAAAAAAGGGAAATCGGATCCGTAAAGGAAGCCCTTTGTAAAATTACGGAGAAATGTAACAAAGGAGCCATTCGTCACGTCCATGACACGACACGTTTCCAAAAATTATACGATCAAATTGGAAAATCGTTAATTACGCCGCGAATCGATTCGCGACCCCTACGAGGTCTCAAAAATCACGGAGACGACGTCGTGGCCAATAAATTGACATCCCACACGAGGTACTTTCTTAGACGGGTAGTGGATTACCACGAATCATGAGAGATGATCCTCATACGCACATATATATATAATTAGCTAGCATATGATAGGGTTAAGTAATACAATATTTTATTGCTCTCGGTAACTAACGAGTAAATGCTAATTATTACTCAATCCAATACGGGTACCGCCATCTAGTGAAGGGCGAGTAAACAGTACTCGTCCCCTACCACTGGATTTTTCAAAAATCAAAAAGCGCCCTCATAAGCTTTCTTGCAACGACAAAAAATTATCAATCGGCCACTTCGTGCTTATTCCTTAAATAAGTCAGTTGACTTCGGGTTTGTTCCCTAAACACGTCGTTTCGGCCTTTTGCTCGCGATCCGTGATCGGTACCGTATATTTGTTTAATTCTCTTTTTGATTTGCTCTTATACTAATTTGTGCCCGTGTTTGTTAATCTTTTGTGTTAATTGTTCACTGCTTATTTATTATTGATTTAATACACGATCATTAATTTAATCTTTTCGTTTGTTTTAATAACGGTTCTCTAAAAACCCTATAAAGTGCCACGAGACCAGTACCGCTGAGCGAGGGTAAGTACACTTATTTTCTTTTGCTCTACCATTGATATCTTCGCCTGCAGCTAGTCGATAGTTACTCGAAGGAGAGCCTGGTTTACCTAAGCTATTTTTATTATTTTTATCATTCGGCCTCCCTCGCGTGTAACACATTCAATTTCTCTGAAGAGTTTACAATAATTGTTTTTATGCACCGCAATTTATTATTTTAACATACCTATTCTAATAATAAAAAGTCCTTTACGTAGTAGAAAATTAAGTAATAATTAGAAAATATTTCGTAAAATCTACAAAAAATGACTACAAGAACCAACTGCTAAGTGGTTTAAAAATAAAACGTTCAAGTCATTAACATTCTTTCTTGAAGTCAGCCTAAAAACATGATATTAATTTAGCATTTAAACCAACTAATAAAATTTGTAATTCAATTTTTAATTCTAAACCCCCGATAGATTAGACTGATCAGGTAGTTATAAGCTCACGTGTAAAAATTGTAAAGGAATTTACGTAGGTCAAACTGGTCGTAACTTCAACATTAGATTAAAAGAACATCTTAGATCCTTCAGATTAAAACATACAACTTCCACATTCGCGAATCACCATATAGGAAACCGACATTTTTTTTGATGAAGATGTACTCGAGATTTTGCCGAAAAAGGGTTCAAAATGGATTTACTTGAGTCCCTAGAAATTCACAAAGCGAAGAGTAATCCGGAAATTCCAGTAATTAATGACCAGGTAGACCTAGTATTTTCCTCCTTATGCCGTTCTGTATAAATAAGTGTTTTGTCGTAGATTAATTTACTTTAAGTTTGATAATGATCAGTTAATGATCGAAACTCGAGTCACTTAAAAATAAATTGCGATATCAACAAAGTAAACGTTTTTGTTTAATTTTCCAAGATATATCACGAAGTTAACGTCTCAACCATTAATCAATCAATTACGTTGAATTTAGAAAATCAATCATCCATGGAGCTAAGTTTATGTTTGAAAATGTTAATTGTTTTGATTACTTCGTAAACCTTGTTAAAATTCTTTTTGGGTGTAGTACTTTTGAAGTACATTACACCGCTCTAATTTTTATTAAAATTAAGAGGAGGGTGGACCGCAAAGTTTTCGGAAGTATAATGCATTAGAAAAATGGGCCCAGCGAATTCGTTCACAACTTTTGTGAAATTAAATTCATAAACGACTTGTTTTAAAAACACGAGGAAGTTCAGCGGCTGGTTTCAACAATTTAGCGTTCATACATACAGAGAATCGTATGTAGAAAACCTATTTAAATTAACATTAGCATGTAAATTATATATGGCTAAAGTTACTGTAACACAGTTTTTTATAATATTTTCATTTAGATATAACGATTCTATTTCTCGTACGTAATTACCAAACATGAGGTATTCCACGCATATATTTCCATGTACATTGTAATTTGGAAGTTATTCTGTAATCACAGATAGTTTGTTTATTTAAATATGATTTGGCAGAAAGACCATGGGCCGAAAGCCGTAAAGTAAATCAAATACGATTATTTTTGATAATGCACAATGTAACAAATAATAAATAAAGATGTTTGTCTCTCTCTCTAAATATGGTAATTATTTCATACATCAGTAAAAATTTTTGATATACTATTCAAGATAATTGTCAAAATATGAATTGTAATGTTGCAAATATTACAATTAATAAATTACTATCACAGGCTTAACCTTGTTGTAAGTTTGTAGAAGAACTATATGTACTTATATATAATTATATAAGAATTTAAAAATACGAAAATATTTCGTAAATTTACAACAATGAGTCTTACTAAGCCTACATATTGAAATAACTATTTGTAATATCTCGACAGATATTAAATTAAACAAAGTAATTTCCGTTTTACAAATGGCAAAGCTATCAAAGAAGCACTAGATTGAATGTACTTATTTCTGTGAAATAAATTAAAATAATAATAATTAAATATATGTTAAGTAATTTCTGAATGAATCTAGCCAGAGGAAGTATGAACAAGAAAATAATTTACGGGGTTTTAGTTATAATAAACTAGCAAAAGTAATTAAATAATCCACCAATTTCATCTCTATCAACCACTGGTATGTCGACTTTAAAAACAACCCCTCCCCCCATCCTCCCGAGGAGGACATAGAAGAGGAGGAATATTTTAGCGTTCTATACAAAGGCAAAAATACAGCACCTTATTTTTAAAACGTGTCTCGTATAATTCTGAAAGCCCTTCCCTACAACACCCATCAATATATCATCGAAATCTTTAATTATGTGTATAAGTCCCAAACCATACCTCAGGAGTGGAAGCAAGGTATAATAACATGTATCCACAAACACAATAACGATCCACTGTCAGTTTCAAGTTACGGACCTATTACACTGCTACCAGTCCTGAGCCAAATTTTTGAGACAATTCACAAAAACAAAATATTGTTTCTCATTTCCTCCAAAATAAATCTAATACACTTCCCTTATCCATACTTACTTCCAATTGCCAAACAGCAAACCTCGATGGCCAGAAGTCCGCTATTGTATTCTTGGATTAGTTTAGGTTACTTTCGGTTTGAAAATGATACGTGAATGTATTGAAACATATAGTTTCTGCTTAAATATTATTTAAAAAGTGGAAACTTTGATATTATATGTGTATGGTTTTCTCTCTTTAAACTTCTCGGGCGTGCGCGTTTGGTTGCTCCTGTGTAAATCGTATTTTGTCGAATAAAACCTCGCTTTCTTCGCAGTTAATTCGCGGAAGACCGACCATTCCGTGTTTGTTAATCTTTATTAATTGTTTTCAAATCAACATCTTGTTAATTTTTATAACTTTAGTAAACCCTTAATTTTCAACTACATACAATTTTAGATTTATTTTTTCTCAATATTCTATTTTGTGGGTTTTTTAAGACCTCTTCAATCAATCAAGGGAATTATGATGTGTAATAACTTAACCTCAAAAATTTTGATGTTGTTGCATGGGCGCTCAGAGTGTAAGACATATTTTTAATTATTTTACCAGTAAGTTTACATTTATTAAGTCTTGAAAAAAACTGCCATAATTTACATTTATAACTTGTAGTTTAATATGTATAATTTAAGTTTAAATTTATGTACAACTGTGTATACTATTAGGTTATAATATACTATTATACTTGGTTGTATAAATATTTTGGGTTCTGAGGGTGCATATACGAAACGTCAGCTTGTGCAAAACAATATAGTGATTTTAGAGCATAAATTACCATCCTTTCAATATTTGTTGTCTACAACTAATAAAATAATATTGGACGCCTCACGCGTCAACTTCTACGTTGTAATATAATTTAATTTATAAATAAAAATGATAATGTAGCCATAATGTCACTTCTCCACCTAGACGGTGTGATCATAAATGAACATTAATACAACAAGTGTATAATTATTGTCGAAACACAAATTCATTCGATTATCAGAAATAAATTATGTTGCTCGGAAATCACATGAACGCGACATAATTTATAGTTTATTGTAAATATTAAATATTTGATATTAATTCTTCATGATGTTCTTTGTTAAGTTGTAAATATGGTTTTATGGATGATGTGCTATTATGGCCAGTTATTGTAATTATTTGTTACTCTCCAATTCCAGATCTTGCCAACTGACTTACTGCTGTAGATCTGTTTGAATAGTTGGATATTTTTACTTTATTTGTATCTAATCCAATTATTTTTACTGCAGATTGTGTCCATTTTCTAATTTCTGGCATATTTTTAAACCAAGGAATATTTCTGTTCTTATTCTAATAATTATTAGCAGTTAGAAATAACCGGTCTGTTTTAATGTTGTCTCCCCGTTTTCATATAAGTTTTTTAAATAGCCGAACTGGACAATTATTAGGATTTTCCTTATTTGGGGTAAGGAACTTAGTTTCTTAAATATGTTTGGAACCTCTCTGTGTTGTTTTTGAAAATATAGGGTTATATTCGAGTCTTCCTGATGGTATTCCGGCATTACTAATTTCATCTTTGAAATATTGAATTAAATTTCGGCAAACCTCACCACTCCGCCAAGCGAATTCCACTGCCATAATGTGATACAACTTCCTTTGCAGTCCGTTTGGAGTATTTTCATCCTAGCACTGAATAATATTTTTTAGTTCTTCGGATGTCAAGGGTACACAAGACAATTTCCTTTTTTTCGGGATACCTTGTAGTTGTTTTCATTTCGTGTTTTTTGCATTTCTAGCAGCTTGCAATAGTATATTCTTGAATGGATCAACAGAGCGGTTATATCCGTTATAATATTTTTCTTGAAATAATTTTGCTGTATTATTCCAAATCGTTTTGATTACCATTTCCTTGTACTCGCTTCAATCCATTTTTCGCATATTGAAAGCCCAATCAGTTATTATATCAACTGTTTCCAGACGTATTTTTTGACCGCTCGGTATTTTGGGGCATTAGTGCTTCCACATTGTTTTTTTATTTCACTTAAACTAAATTCTCCAAACCGCTTTCCATTCATGTCCATTCATTTTAAACACTTTTATACGTATATGTAAATGACGACATTGATATTTCGTAAAATCAACGCTACCTGACATGCTTCCTCATTGACTGAAACAGCCAATAGCCAAGTGAAATACAAAAACGGAACTAATAAACCAATCAAGAACCGAAGCACGAAATTGAAAACATAGAGTTATTTTCAGTTATATATGCATATTTGAACCAATGAAATAAGTGTATTTTATATTGAATATTTATAATTTTCTTTTTAGCAACTAATAAGATTTAGAAATATAATTTACAAATAGTTTTTCTTGAAGAAATTGCGTCCAATTTAGAAATAAAACATGATAACAAATTCGGCACACACTGAATTTAAAATAAAATATTGAAATATATTAATGCAAAGGAATTTAGTATTTTATTTTAAAATGACAATAATATTAATCGGTTGATAAAGTATCGTCACATTAATCACTGCTTCTCCTAGTCTAATGGTTACAGGCTCTTGTAGTAGTAGATAATTTTCTAAGATATGTCACTATTCCTACATTTGTTTTTTAACATTATCAATTAAATTTTGCGAAGATTCCTATTTAACCCTTATTAAAAATTACTTGCATATCGCTAGAAATTTCTCTGCCAATATTTGTATTCTAATGTCTCTACAATTTGGCTATTGGCTATAACAGTTATTGTATTGCACTGAGTGTGATAAGGTAGCAAGCGCAGAATTTTATTTCCTGACTGATTTAAATAGGTCTACCAAAAAAGGTATATTTTAATCTGACAGTTGAGAGTTACTCTGTTAGTGGAAAGTGGTATGAAGCGTTATTTAAAATTATTGAAGTCAGTGTCTCTAGGTAAACCATTTCTTAAACAAATCCGCTTCCATGTTATCATTATAATCGTCCATTTTGGTTTTAGATGCAAATCTTAAAGATGCACCTTCCACAAAACACTCCTTCTAGCTGCACTTAGAGTAATGAACCTAAAATAAAACTTTATTATGGAAGAAATACTTAAAGCGTAATTTTTGTGGTAGATTATGGTTTATACTCGAGGGTGTTCTCTTATTATACATTTTATATAATAAATAAAACAATATTACTTTGTTTGTATAACTTGGATTTAATTTTTTATCCCTGCAGATTCGGTAACTCTAATTTGCCATTATTAAACATTAAGTAATTTGAACACCGAGAACACTAAGAGTTAAATGATTTAAAATAAAATTCGAATAAGTGACAAAGTGAAACAAGAGTAACCTTTACCTCTCACACACGTCACATGTTAGTTTGTTGACAGTGTACGATTAAAATATGACGTAAAAAGTTACTTCTATTATGTATAATTAAAAAATAAAAAAAAATCATAAAAATATATTATATAGCATAAACATCTAACAAATGTAACATTTTAACTATGCTAAGGCGTGGGAATTTTTATTATAACCCATTTGACTGCATCATAAAATATTTGCTAATCCGACGCCTGTTAATTTCAGGTCGGTATTCAGTTCAGTTTTATTTGTTTATTTACATTCATTTTATTTAAAATTGTACTAGAGTGAAACACATAAGCTCTGCGGCTAATAAGCTATATAGAAATAGATTTGATACCTTAAAATAAAAGAAACTAATTTGCCAGTTTGTTTTGTGGAATCTCTGGTTAAAATCCATGTCTCGAAAAAAGTGGACCAAATAGCAGCCCCTTATTATTTATAAAATTGTGTCTTAAATATGTGGCGTGTGCTGCTCCATAATCTAATTGCTCAAATAGTTCTTTTCTCTCATCACCTATTATAAATTTGACTCAACCGAGGTCAGTAGTAAACGTCTTTATAAATACTAACTTCTTTGAATTTGTCAAATAAATCTGTTAATTTTTAAACCAAGTGTTTTAGTTATCTTATAAATTAAACTTATTATTACCACCAACACTAAAATGTTTAATATTAATAATATGTTGAGGTTGTATGGCACTTCACGTCACCCTGCCGACGTTAAGTGTTAAAATGACACATATAATTATTATTTCGTATAAGTAAATAGGTATTATTACTTACAATTACTATGCATTTCATAAATGCGCTTTACAGCATCCTTAATGTAATTTGGAACATCAACTAAGAGGCTTTCCTTGCGTTGTCTTTTTTTGTGGCAGCTTCAGTAGCATTAAAACGATTTCTAGACCGTATTCGTGTACTTATGCTGACACCGCAAGCTTTTGGGGTTCTCTAAATATAATTAGTTCAAATTCATACTGTTTAGTAACTTTTATATAACCACTTCAAAGTTACCTCAGGATTCATTGTAATTTCATTTGGGGATTTACATTCATAATAATTAAATTCATTTATCAGCATACATTGAATATGTAAATTATCTATTAATTCGATGTAATCGCGAACTTGGACGTACGTTTAGTTTTCATTTCATCGTGTCCCGTTTATTCTAGGACTTCTTAGTACAAAAATGCCTGAGTCTCAGTTCTCGACGGCTGTAATATACGTATTTTTACTAATTTATATTTAAAAAATTGTTAACAATTTAAACTTGTTTATAAAATACCAGAAATATCTTGTAGAAAAGTTGTATTCTGTTTGAAAGTTTAATCTTATTTATTAAAAATTAGAATAAAGACTGCTGCTCTGAATTAGGTTAGAAAATTCAATTTTTATTAGAAGTAATTATTGAAATATGTAACAATTTTGTCATAGCTTTTGCTCTTTCGCATTTCTAATGTAAATACTACAATTTCAACTTCATTTACAAAGAGTAGAATCATCTGAATGGAAAATCAGACCAATATTTTTATATCATAATGGACACTGTATCATAGCACTTGACATCTTCCATCCATAATTTAGTGCTTTTTTTTTAAATTAGGACCTACCTTAGATTGCAGAAATGATATATTTCAATATTATAACGTGTGTATTATAATTATTATACCAGTGTGAAAGAATAAAAAAGGAAGTGAGTTCCTCTAAGATAGTGAAAATATTTATATGCATCACTTTGAGTTGATTTAAATATAACTCGTGGATCGTAAATATGTATCCTAATGTACGCGATGACATCATTCATATTTGATTTTAGATATATCCTACCTAGGAACCCACAATATTCAGGGAACGACGGTTATTCATTAGTCTTTATTCTTCCCATAATAAATTCTTTATTTCTCTCTCTTTTTCTTTCCCAACGTTCATGTTCTTTTTATAATGCGTCTTCCTTTTATAATAATAATAATATTAGTAATATTTTTTTTTCATTTTTAATAGTGGGAGGGGAAATATAATTACGTACTATGTGTCGGACTTTTTCGCCTACCGACTAAAACCCCTCCCACTGACATCTAGGGCACTAACCTGGAACAGTTTAACACATTACATCGGATTGAGCCTTTTTCTGGACCTCATGTCATGATATTATGTTTAGCGTCATGAGGAAGTCATCATCCACCAATGTCGTCACCTTATTCCACCTTACTTCGGATTGATGAGGGCTCCATGGTGGGTGGGTAATCAGGAGGGATTACCTGTCACAGGAGCCACCAATGACGCTGGTGGGACATGGCAGTCCCCATAAAAGAAGAAAAACCGCAATGGTGCGGAAATACGTAGGCGCAGGAAGGCGCAGTAAAGGCCAGTAGGAGCCACTCGAAAGAGAAGCAACCTGTGTCAGAAAAAAACAAAAGGCCGAGATCCGAGGGATCACCTGGAAATTCGCCTGGGAACAGGAAGTGGGCAAAGACGAACCCAGGGAAATCGACAAAAATTCCTACTAAGGGACCAATTAAATGGTACAAGCAGGCAGCAAGTAGCCACCTGAGGGTCGCTCTGATTACCCCAGCCAATCCTCTGGGTAAGATCTCAGAGGAAGTGGCAGGGAAAGTCAAAGCGGGCCTTTGGAGAAACTTAGATGATCACATCCAGAGTGGGAGCGAGACCATCCCACTCTTCAGTGGTATACATGTGGCGGGAAAAATCCTTAGGGTCACCTGCGACGACGAGGCAACTCTAGAGTGGCTGAAGGCCAAGGTGAGTGCCTCGTCAGAAGGGTGGTGTGGAAAGACCTTCGTGACAGTTGGTGTTGACAAACTGTCGACACTAACCAAGGCCATAATCTGGATTCCCGGCAAACCTGAGGAACCGGAAATGGTTCTGAGATGTGGCAAGGTGGTGCACCTTCATAACAAAGCCACAGGAGAAACCGGAAGGACTTCTCCTAGTGATGGGTGTAGACAAGGCGGACGCTGAGGATATCGAAAAGAAGGAGATGAAGCTGAAATATTGTTCAGCAACATCCCTGTAAAAAATGAAGAAAGGACTCACAGACACGTGTGAGCCCGAGACTTCAAAGAAAGAAAAAAGTAAAGAGATGGCAAGAAAAACGTAATACCCACAGAGGTAATTCACTGCAACCTGCATCATTGCAAAGCCTCGACGGCTGCCTTAGGCCGAGAGCTTGATCTCGTGCAGGATTGCATCGCTTTAATCCAAGAACTCTGGGCTTTTAAAAACAGGGTTCATGGACTAAATAAACTATAATAAAATATATAAGTCCTTTACGTTGTAGATAATTCACTAATAAATAGAAAAAACACGAAAATATATTCGTAAAATCTACAACAAATGAGTCTTATTAAGACTACAAGAACAAATCACTTTTGAAACAACTACTTCTCTAGCTAATACTTCGACAGACATTGAATAATACAAAAGTAATTTGCGTGTTACAAAATAGCAAGGCTATCAAAAGCAACACTAGTTTGAACGTATTTATTTCTGTAAAATGAACTTCATTTTACAGAAAGAAATACGTTGTCAAGAAAAGAACAGCAGGGGTAAGTAAATAGAGGTAAGGAACCGACCTTTGTAAGCTCCCGTTACCGAAGTTGTATTGACCTCACGCTTGCTAGTACTTACATTACAAGGTATGTAGAGAACTGGCACGTATATCAAAAAGTCATAATGTCATACCATAGATGGATAAAATTCCAAATTACATTAAAAGTCTCAAACACAACCCAGTACAGGGATGCAAGAAAATTTTTAAAATGATCGTCAGCAAGATCTCCAAAACCAGGGATCTAGGTAAAGAGCCAATAAAAGATATACCCGAACTGGAGAATGTAACTAACGTACTTCAGAAGGGAATCATATCAGCGTACAAGAAAGCGTGCTCTCTAAAAACTAGAGTAGTTGAGGGACCCACAAATGCGTGATGGTGCACAGAACTTGAGGCGCTGAAAAAACAAGCAAGAAGGACACACAACAGAGCCATGAATATGCAAAATGATTCCGAATGGTACAAATATAAAATAGCACAAGGTGACTATAAAAAACTGGTAAGACAGAGAAAGACAGAGGCCTGGAGGCTTTTCTGCTCCAAAGTAGAAAATGCCTCGGAAACATCACGTCTAAAACAGGCTCCCTCCAGAAACTCCTTAAGAAAACTCAATAGCCTCAAAAGGCAAGACGGCTCTTATACGGACTCACCTGAAAACATAGGCAAACTTTTATTGAGGACCCATTTCCCGGGCTGTACTTTTAACCAGGAGTGGAGCCCCACGGATACCTCCACAGAGTCCTGAACCAAAGCGGATTGGGACCTGGCGGGCTCCATCGTTACAATGAAAAAGGTAGACTGGGAAATGAGGAGTTTCCCACCATACAAATCGGACGGGATTTATCCGGATCTTATACAGTGGGGCAAAGATGTTATCCTGGACACCCTCGTAGGCGTTGCCTTCAGCTGCACACCCTCTGCATTTAGGAAAACTAAAGTAATCTTCATACCAAAACCAGAACGCTTGGACTACATCACAGCGAAAGCATTCCTACCAATAAGCCTCACATCTTTTCTATTAAAGATACTTGAGATGCTATACGATAGATACATTAGGAAAACAGTCTTAGTGAAACACCCTTTACATCCCAATCAATACGCATACTGTGAAGGCAAGTCGACCGACTCGGCCCTACACACCGTCGTGTGCAGAATTGGTCGATCTTTCGAGCAAAAAACCTTCACCCTGGCGACTTTTATGGGCATTGAAAGTGCCTTTGATAAGACCTCCTTCCCAAAGATAACAGCGGTACTTCAACGTAGGGGAGTTCCGGTGACTTTAAGCTGTCCTCCATTGCAGCATATTGGAGATCCCAACATGCTGCAATGGAGGACAGCCCAGATTTCAATAGGCGACACGAAACTTGTATGCCGGGTCGCGGAACGGAACTGGTACTGTTCACAAGGAGAAGAAATATTAAAGATTTCAAACCAAGCTTTCGGGGCGAAGAGCTCACCCTAAAAGATAGAGTCAAATACTTGGGTATTCTTCTAGACAAATAACTAAACTGGAATGCTCACCTGACGGAGAGATCTAAGAAAGTGGCCAAAAACGACCACAAAATCAGCCGCAAGGCTCCTAGACCACGTTCAACGTACTGCCCTTTTAAGCGCGACAGGAGCCATGAGAACAACACCAATAGCGGCTATGGAAGCTCTGCTGCACCTGTCACCCTTGGACATAATTATCAGAGAACAGGCAGCAGCGGCGGCAATAAGGCTTCGACCAACAAAGACATGGCTTGTAAACAACGGAGGAGGTGAACACCACATAATCTTAGAGGATCTAAGGAAAAGTAATCCCGAGATTATGATGGTGGACAACATCCCTCGAAAATACATTTTCAACAGGAAGCTTCAAATAGACCTGAGATTCGAAAACTCAGGAGTAGGAAGCAAGCACAAAGACATCCACATATACACTGGGTCGTCAACGAAAGCAGGGGCTGGTAAAGGGATTTTCTGCAAAAACATGTCCCTAGAAAACAGTATTGATATAGGTACGATAATGAACACACCAACAATGGTGGAACTCGTGGGTATACTAACGGGTGTCCAACAATTATTGCAGTCCCGGGTGGCGTTGGAATCAAAAACGTAGGTCGATTCTTACGTGTGCCAAATAAATTGAAGTGACATTTCAAATATGTTTAATTAAATAGGTTAATTTTTATGAAGTAGGAAACGACGTTTTCATGGCCACCCGGGACTGCAATAATTGTTAGACACCCGTTATATGCAGAAAAAGCAATCTCTGACAAGAAGATTAAGGGTAAGAACATACACATTATAACGGATAGCAGGGCGGCAATCTTGTCCATTGCCAACTGCAAAATAACCTCAGTATTAACTTTGGAATGCTGCGAGGCCCTGAAAGAAGTGGCTCGTGACAACGAGGGTTAAAGGTTGTGTTGTCAAACGCCCCTTCAATGTCTAGGAAGGTCCCTAATGCAACATCTTTGCATTGTAGGGTTCTTTCGCATCTGCTCACTAGCTGGTGAATTGCTAGTTCGCATGGCTTTTTCGCTTGGTAGGCATATTATTGACGGTGAAGTGGTCTTTTAAGACTTCTTCCCGCATGTGCATGTCTAGTTTTTCTAGTAGCTTTAGAATAAATGATGATAAGCTGATCGGTCAGTAAGGTTTAGCCTGGGCATATGAATTACGCCCTGGCTTAGGTATGAATACCGCCTTTATAGTCTGCCAGCTGCTTCATATGTACCAATGGGCAAGGCTTGCTCTGAGGATGTCACATAGTGGTTTTCTCAGCCTTGCTATCCCCTTTTGTAGCAAGACAGGATATGTCATGTCAGGATCTGGTGATTTGAATGGTTTGAACGTGTTAATTCCCCACTCAACATCACCTGGTTTAGTTATCGTTTTCGCTATTTTCCATTCCCGTTTTTGAGCCTCTGGGTTCGGCTCACCTAGGTTGTAGGAAACAGAATTGTCGAGTATTGCAGAATCCGGGAAGTGCGAATGCAGTAATACTTGCAAGGTCTCTTCTGCCGGGTCTGTAGCCATTCCATTTTTGGTCTGCAGTGAGCCGATGTTTACAGCATGATCTGTGCTGAGTGTCTTGAGTAGACGGGAGCTTGTGAGTTTACTTTCTATGTCCCCACAGGAGGGGAGGGCCGTTTTGGACTGCGCCCATTAACCGTTTCTCTTGGTTATGTTAAATAGTCTTCTGGTGCGTGCCTTTGCCCTATCAAGATTGTTGTTCCTCCAGGTGACCCTAGTTGAGGTAGGTTTGGTAGTTTTTGGGCAGCTTGCTTCAAACCCGGATTTAAAGGAGTGCGTGACGCTTTGCACCATGAACTCTAAACTAATGCGCTGTTCTCGCTACTGTTACACTGTCTCCGATTCGGCTGGCTAGTACCTCTTTGTACAGGTCCAAGTCAGTTCTACTCGGGTTTCTGTTTTTGATTTCAGATGTTTCTTCTGATTCGATATCGAATCGTATATATCGATGATCTGAGAGTAATGGTTTATCAGATACATCTAACTGCGTTTACGAACGTGGGTACATTACCAATATTTGCTATTTCAATGTCATTATCTAAGATAAAATCAAATAGTTTATCACCTCTTGGACTGATGTCCGTACTCCCCCAAATAATGTGATGTGCGTTGGCGTCGCATCCAAGGATCCTGGTTAGTCATAGGGAAAGTAACCGGATCCGGGTATAAACTCCCCCCGCGTTCCCCTTTCCACTAGTAGGTTTCGCTTAGGTATCCCTGACCTCTGGGCGAGTTTCTCATTCCTTTGACGTCTCTTGCCACCCCCGATCGCTGTTTAGGTCGTTATGGTTCAGCGGTGGCGGCACCGAAGAATCCACTGCAGTTTTTTAATTTTTTAATTTTTGTGGTCCATTGCTGTTTCCACGAGTACGGAGGAAATAACTGGTCGCTGTGCATAGTGCCCCGATATGCACAGAAGGCTCATTGCGTTGGGACATTGAACCCTGTGCCATGCAGCTATTTGCATGATAACTGCATACCGTAGCTTGAGGGAGTTGGTTCGCGGCAGCTGGTTTAGGTCGGCCATGCGGCGATGACTCACCTGCCCGACACTATGTCAGCTACTAACAGATTTCTCGGTCACACTCCTATCCACCACCTGGAAACGCCCTCGGTAGCGTCTGCCTGCAGCTGTCAGTCGACTCCATTGCTCCAGCTAACAGTTAAAACAACTACTCCCCGTACTAAAGCACCGCCGGGCATTGAATGACATAACTATTAGCTGTAATTACATGTAAAACATAATTGCAGAAATGCTCACCAAGAAACATTATTTTTCTCATTATTAATTATCATGATTAATACTGCACTCAATTTTCAATATTTAATTTCTAAATTTTAAAACTAGTTGAATAAATGTACAGACTTCAAAAAAAAACAGCAAACATAAATACATCGATTTTGATTCGACGCATTATACGTTTTAACTCGACCACAGGAATTTCTCTCACAACATCTTTACTTAGTGAATCCACATGTAAAGCTAGTTACTACTCCTTGTATAAAACCGTTCCTCTACACTATGTGCTTAGGCACACACGCGATTAATTTGTTTGTATTAATAATTGAATATCCCACCACACCATTGGCGACATTACGATCCTTAAATTCTCCCTTAATTCTATTACGGCTTAAGGTACTAATATTATCAACATTACTTTAAAATAGCCAATTGAATGCAAAATTTTTCCCCCTTTCATGGGATGCAATTTACTGATCTCTGTCAATAAACTTTCAATATAAATCACAAATTGCATGTTATTGAAATGCGTATATTTTAAGTCATACTGACTCTTCGCATTCGCATTATTATCAGTCTGTTGGTTACGACGGCCCGGGCAGAGGCCCAGGATCGGCCAACATATTCATTCCTCCGCGGCTCACCCCGCCTATCTGTTATTATCTGCCGAATCAATCAGGTTTAATTAAAAAAAAAACAAAAGTAATTAATAATCTAGCAATCTAAGTTTGATTCTGGCATGTACGGCAACTGACACAGTAATGAAATTTAATAGACTGATGATCCGAATTTACACCCGAGACGGAATAGTGAATTCTATAGAAATAATTACGTTCGGGATTATGTAAAGTACGCATATAGGGCACAACTTAATAATAAAATGTGTTGTATACATTAATCATTTCTCACTACTTATTCTCTCACAAACTCTTGACTCTACATTTAATTATTATTTTTTAATAAAATATATAAGTCCTTTACGTTGTACATAATTCACTAATAAATAGAAAAAACACGAAAATATATTCGTAAAATCTACAACAAATGAGTCTTATTAAGACTACAAGAACAAATCACTTTTGAAACAACTACTTCTCTAGCTAATACTTCGACAGACATTGAATAATACAAAAGTAATTTGCGTGTTACAAAATAGCAAGGCTATCAAAGCAACACTAGTTTGAACGTATTTCTTTCTGTAAAATGAACTAATAATGATTGAATTTACGTTAAAATAGTTTGTGAGTAACTATACTATGGTAATTTGGAAAAAGAAATGAATTTAGGTTGATGTAATTAAAAATAAATTAGCAAAAGCAATTAAATAATTCAATACTCAATTTTATAACCATCTGTAGACACGTGTTTCGATATTTCAATCTCTTCAGTACAGCTTTATTATAAAATTGATTTTAAACATAAATAAAAACGTTTACTAAAATAAATATAATGAAAAATAAATAACTTACTCAGATATGCACGGCAACTGACACTGACACAATAATGAAATATAATCGACTGAGGGTCATATTTATACCTGCATGGATTACTGAATTCTACGGAAATAATTACGTTCGGGATTAAGGAAAATACCCAATTAGAGCATAATTTAATAATAAAATATATAAGTCCTTTACGTTGTAGATAATTCCCTAATAAATAGAAAAAACACGAAAATATATTCGTAAAATCTACAACAAATGAGTCTTATTAAGACTACAAGAACAAATCACTTTTGAAACACTTTTGTATTATTCAATGTCTGTCGAAGTATTAGCTAGAGAAGTAGTTGTTTCAAAAGTGATTTGTTCTTGTAGTCTTAATAAGACTCATTTGTTGTAGATTTTACGAATATATTTTCGTGTTTTTTCTATTTATTATTTTTAAGTTTATTTGAGAGAAATAAATAGAACTAGTGTTGCGTTAATAGCTGTGCTATTTGTAACTCGTGAATTACTTTTTTATAATTAAATATCTGCCGAGGTATTAATCAGAGAACTAGTTATTTCACCAAGTAATCAGTAAGACTCATTATTGTAGTTTTAATTTATTAGTTTATTCGTTAATTCTCTTAAGTTGTTAATTAAACACTCAAATACTATATAGCAGTATATTATATTGTTATTATCTCGAACTACGAGTTGGCAAATTATCTGTCGGCTACCAGAATACCGCAGCAAATTTTGCAACTAGTAATTTAATTACAGTTTGGAAATCCCCTTGCGCAAATTGATCTGTAGTTAATCGTGTACAGCACACTAAATCGATTGAAATTTCGCATGATATGTTGAAGATATGTTCATAGAGATGTAATATTACCATTGTCCATGGTGATGCATCTAAACTTGTTGGATCAAATTATCGTGCAATCTTATGTCGCTAATGTAATTTTATTGTTTTAAATTGCTGATATTTGTGGATGTGTGAGAACTGAATCAAATGTAACGTTACAGTTAATAACTTTTGTTTATTTTCATTGCGTTTTAGACACGTCTTTAAACAGTCTTTTAATAATAATAATACAATTAAGACAAAAATGTATGTTTAATGTGTGAAAAATATGTATTAAGTTATATTTTTGGGCCACTAAGAAGAAAAGAAACAGTTTGAAATAGTCTGACCTAACCCGCAATTTTATATATTCAACGCTGGCTGTCTTTCTTTCTTGATGGAACAAAATATTTAAATTGGGAAATGTAATACACTTGTTATGTTCCATGTATTTTTATTCAGAAAACTGACACGTATATCGATCCTTATGGATCATTATCAAAGTCGAAGCTAATTTGTAGATGAAAATGTCAAATCACATAATTTGTGGAATAAATGCCGGAATTTACATAAATAAACACATCGCACACTTTGTTTTTAATGGTTATCCATTATAGGAAATTACTACTATAATGGTGTTATCGGTATTGATTATTACTGGTTATTAAGCAGATTATTTCATTAGTTATGTCACTAGCTCTTAATAAATTGTAAGAAATAAAAACAAAACAAAGGCATAATATAGCCTAATTAAATAATCGGCAATTTAGTAGTAAGAATATTGAGTGCAGTAGTCAGTACATAAATTAAATCAGAAAAATATTTGTAGACAGATACATTATAAAAAAATTAACATTTATACTACAGCAAACACTAATTACAAATTATAGTTTACATTCCTAATTATTTTTAAAAATATATGAAATATTACACATCTGTTCCAGAGGCCATAACCTCAGTATGCTATAATAACTAGAAGTAGAGCTACATTTTTTAATTAGATTCCACTTCTTTTGAAAAATTCCGCCAATTCCATAATAACTTTTATCGCAAAACATATACCTAAACACTAATAAATAATTCGCTTTACTGAATAATGACATACAATTTTCTATCTTTATACGATTGTGGTTAAATTAATCAATATCAAGCTTTTATAATATGTAAAAACATGTTTTGATTATGCATTATAGTTAATAACATAAAATATGTTGTTAATTTTAAAATAAATCTAAGAAAATTTATATAACATATTATATATGTAACTTATATTTAAAAATAGCAATATAACACATTTGTTTAGTTTATGAGAACGTTTAATATTATTTAATAATTGCATTAATTTTAGAAATATTTAATTGCATTTTTAATACAACTAGTGCATAAGAAACTGTTTTATTATTGGTTTAATAATCCATAAGACATTCTCCGTAACAATGGTAGAGAGAACGCGAATATCAAGAGGATAAACGAAAGCTCTGCTTGAACTAGATTCGAAAACGATGTTCATGCAAATAGTGAACTTGCGTCATAAGATAAAATTGGCGAATACGAGCCAGGAAAGCATGTAGATTTTCCGGCAGTGTAACCTACATAATTTAATTATTAAAATTGTCAATTCCGTTATGTAAAGTCTAGCCACAGCGTAATGGAATTACGTTAAATATTTACTCGACCTACGTGTATATTATTAAAATAAAATTAACAAAGGAGTTTAAAATATGCATTATTACTATATAAAAGAAATATTGTTTCATGTGTTACGACATAATATTTATTTTAAATATGTCTATATTAACACTCAAACACCATTTGCAATATGTGCTTATTACGAAAAATGGACAAATTATTAGGTAAATTAGGTTCCTGTCAATATTTAAAAAAATTAATTTTTTTTTAATATATTTAACCGAAATAATTACATTAATTTTGCGCACATTTTTATAATTATTTTGTAGTGTAAAAAATTCAGAATTTTTAATTCAGTTGAAAATTACTAATAAATTAACTGCAATATAATTTATAATATATTTATCTAATAACTAAACAAAATTTTAATTAAAAAAAATACGCCGTTGAGGGCGCATTCGGTTTCGGCCCCGAACTAATGTGCAGCAACGGTTGTTCAGGTCAGCAGTTAGATTTAGCTACACTACTACTACTACTACTATTACTACTACTAATAATTTTTACAAAGGGTTAAGTTAAGAAAAAAACCTTGGGAATTAATATACAAATAGACGAACAAAATGCCGTACAACACACACTATAAAGCGGCCATAAAATGGACTTCGAAAATGTGAAAACACTTGCCAGAATAGAACACTTTCACAACAGAATAACCCCGAAGCCATAGGAATCGAAACAAGACCCTACGCAATAAATAAACGAGAAGACTAACAACGTTTGCCGAATACATGGAAATACATTCTAAAACAAACCGAATCACCAACAACACAATTCCACAAACCTCGAACAAACATCAGCACTTCATTAGAACGAGATAGAAACACCGAAAAAACACAAGAAAGAAACACAACAAGACGTCCAATGACAAGGAGCCAAACAAAACCCATCATTATGATTATTATATTTGTATTACATATTTTCTTCGGGTCTTTTGACAACATAATTGTTTAAAATCTTCATAATATGATACAATAATTATAATCACTCAAAAATATCATGTTGACAGAATATACAGGGTTATTCACGCTATACGGCACGGAATATTGTGGCCAAAATACGTGACTTTCAAAAAGTTTCACTTTGGGGATATATGGGGGTCTATTAGGGCTACTTTTTAAAATTACTTTCATAATATACAGGGTGTCCCAAAAACCCTAAAAGTATCAAAGTTGTGTTTTTTTAATGAAACACCCTGTATTTTATTGCATTTTTGGATCCTTCGATCAAAATAAGTGTTTGTTTTAATAAGGTTTTTATTACATAAACCTTAAGGTTTTTGAAATAATTTGAATTTTGTAAAAATTTAACCTAATTTTCATGTTTCAAATACTTAAAAAGTAATTAAGTTATGCATACCAAATTTACACTGAAATGTAACAATAGATCATATTTTATTTTCTAAGTATAATAAATTTGACATCTTATACCGGGTGTAAAAAAATTGGAATTAAACAAATGAGAACTTGAAATGGCTATAACTTCATTTATTTAAATGGAACGCTATATTTATTAATTTATCAGCAAATGCACGTTTTAATTACCTATCGAATGGTATTTATATCTTAAATGTTAAGACTTCTCGTTTTTACAGAAAACGCCAAAATATTGTTTATTGCACCGTTTTAGTACATTTAAGTAAAAATTTTAATGTATCTAGTTTTCCATCGTATTTAAAAACGTAAGATAATTAATTTAGTCTGTTACTTTAGTTTAAATAGCCTGTCTTTTGTTATAGTTGTGTTATTTTGCGTTTTTTGTGTTAGTTTATAAAAAGAAGAATGAGCTTAGAAGCTGAATAATGGCCGCCGGAAGAACCCCAACGAAGATTCTTCATGAGAATAGGCTAAATGGGTCAGAGTGGAAGAACATTTTGAAGAAATGAACTCCGCCCGGGTGCTTCAATTAAAATTTTAGTAATATTATTTATAATGGTATGTATTTTTGATTAACTTATGAAGAGAAACAAAGCAAACAATAAATAAAAATAAATAAAATGAATTTTATTATTGACAAATTCCCTCATGTGTCAAATGCAAGGTTAGAAGCCATATGGTGGCACTTCAAATTACAGCAGCTTTGTTTATCTCGATAAAACAAAAACGAAGAAGTGATAAAAAAAATCGATAAAATCCCTGTAGGGTGATAAAATCCCAGTAGGGTAATTGTAGGTGTCGTTGGTTCGCATTTGTCAAAAGTGACAGTACAATGGAATATCCGACGTGCATTCATTTCTTTCGAATAATGAAACGTTTCGGCAGTTTAAAATCAAAGGAAATTGAAGCAATTATTAAAAGCAATATACCAACTAATACTCGGAATAATTCGGTATGTTATTTTTTTTGTATTAGTAACATTCAATATTCAATTGTATTTTTTTAGTAACATTAAATAAATCTCATATAATAATCTATTATTCTGGAATTTGTCTTACCAAAAATAACTCGACCTCTCGTTTTTAATCGGAAAATGGCATGCACTCAAAATGTGTTTCTTTTAAGCAAAATCCCTCATCCTGTTGACAATAAAAACCCTTTACTATTGTCAACAGGATTCGGGATATTGCTAAACAACACATTTTTCGTGCAAATGATTTTCCGATAAAAACGGGAGGTCTTGTTATTTTACTTGTGACAAATTCCCTCATGTGTCAAATTCAAGGTTAGAAGCAATATGGTGGCACTTCAAATTACAGCAGCTTTGTTTATCTCGATAAAACAAAAAGAAAGAAGTGATAAAAAAAGTGATAAAATCCCTGTAGGGTGATAAAATCCGAGTAGGGTGATTGTATGTGTTGTTGGTTCGTATTTGTCAAAAGTGACAGTACAATCGAATCTCCGACGTGCTTTCATTTCTTTCGAATAATGAATCGTTCCGGCAGTTTAAAATCAAACGAAATTAATGCAATTATTCAAAACCACATACCAGCTAATACTCGGAATAATTCGGTATGTTATATTTTTGTATTAGTAACATTAATGGTTCAATATTCATTTGTATTTTTCGAGTAACATTAAATAAATCTCATATAACAATCGTTTATTCTGGAATTTGTCTTACCAAAAATAACTCGATCTCTCGTTTTTAATCGGAAAATGGCATGCACTCAAAATGTGTTTCTTTTAAGCAAAATCCCTCATCCTGTTGACAATAAAAACCCTTTACTATTGTCAACAGGATTCGGGATATTGCTAAGCAACATATTTTTCGTGCATATGATTTTCCGATAAAAACGGGAGTTCTTGTTATTTTACTTGTGATAAATATTAGTATAAATTACCATTTTACAATGGATTCGTTTATAAATAAGTAGATATAATAGATCGTCTCAGTGACGGGGGCGATCCTTTAAAGTAACAAGCTCATTTACACACACACAAATACACAAATGACACATGGCGGAAGGACCACGTGGTCGATAGCCTAACACTACTACTACTACTACTACTACTACTACTAGATCGTCTCATTATTCAGGTAATACAGACGAACGCTTCATAGGAATTACACCTATGATATTCCGGATGTAAACGTCGTTAAACTAGGCCCAAACAGAGGCCCCAGTAAGTATTAAATGTAAACAAATTTAAGTGATAGCTAATAATCAGGTGTTCTACAAACGTATCAATTTTCTACTCTCGGCAAAAATACAGATGGGACGACTGGCGCATATTTATTGTTTTCGTTAATTTTTATATTCAAACTCGCATTCATAAACCGTACTTTTTAAGTGCTTTTTCCACATTTTTTAAGCTTTTTATCCGCTCTCTAGTTATTGGTGTACCACATTTCAAATAAATCTTTTGGTCAATCTATTTATACTGTTTAAAATGTTTTTCTATTAAATTTATATTTAGTTTTTCAGTGTCAGAACAAACGATTACAATTTGGTGTACGTTGGATAAAAAATACTGACAAAAATACACATAATGAGATCCAAGAAGAGAAAAAAGGAAGAGCGAAGAATAATAAAATTAAGAGTGAATAAATTAAATGACATAGAAATAAGAAAAAAATATCAAAATAATATTAAAAAACTAATAAAAAAATTAAACTCAATAACAAGGAATTATGGAGAAACTTCAAATATATAATTACAGAAGGAACAAAACGAGAAAAAATGCAGAGAAATAAGAAATAACACAAATAAGAAAACAATCACATTGGTAGAATCAGACAACAAAAGAAGATATAAAGAAGAAAATAATGAAATGGAAAAAACATTTAAACACAAACAGAGAAGAGGACTATTAAGAATACAAAGAGCAGGAGAAAAAGGTGGAAGAGTTGGTAAAAAGAGCCCCAAAAATGCTTTTTGAAGACTTTGGAGGAACTGTGGAAGAGAACTTTAAAGGAAATTAGAATTTATTCTACCTAATGATAAGAATACAAAAGAAAAAATATATAAATAACATATAAAATGTAAAAGTGGAAGGAACACTTTCAAGACTTGTTGGGGAAAAACAAAGAGACAGGAGAAGTAAAAGTAGAAGGGGAAGAAGAAAATGATAAAAGGGACAAACAGAAGAGGAAGAAGGAGAGATAGCAGGATAAGAAATTAAAACAGTATTGAAAAAATTAAAAAATAGGAAAGTCACCTGGCCATGACAACATAAAATTAACTGCGAAAAAGATTAAACTTAATCGAGAAGTACACCGAAGGAATGGAGGAAGGCAATCATATTTTGAATATACAAAAAATGAGATATTAAGGAATGCAACAACTACAGAGGAATATCATTAATATGCACAATAGCTAAAATATACGAAGCAATACTAACATACATGTTGGAAAAGAAAACAGAAAAGATATGGAAAAATCCCAAATTGTCAGAAAAAAAAAAATAGAGAAAAAATGCTGATAGCATTCATAGACTTGGAGAAAGCTTATAATCGAATGCCAAGGGAAAACCAATGGAATATCCTAAAATAATTAAACATAGGAAAGAAATTAATGAGAGGAATTAAAAGTATATATGAGAATACATCTAATTATGTTAGAACAAGAGAAGGAGGATCACAAGAAATTATAACATCTACAGGACTAAGACAAGGAGGATCACTAAGCCCCAAACTATTTATAATATTCTTGGACCACATGATGAAAAACGTAAACATAAAAACAAAGAAAGTAGAGATAGAGTACTACAATATGGAGAAAACTTAATTGAAACACAGTTATTATCCTTTCTTCTCTTTTTATTTTTTAATTGCTAAATATACATTTCGGGCAGTATGTACCCATTATCAATAGCTCAGTTATCTATTTATAATGGGTACATAGTGCTCAAAATTAACATTTAGGAATTAAAAAATAAAAAGTAAAGAAAGGGATATAACTGTGTTTCAATTAAGTGATATAAACCTTCACCTAACTGAAGTAACTACTAATAAAATGTATTAAAATCCTTTAGTTCGTTGTAGAAAATTAAATAATAATTTAAAAATACGAAAACATTTCGTGAATCTACAACAATGAGTCTTACTAAGACTACAAAACAAATTAATTTGAAACAACTACTTCCCTAGCTATTACTTCGACAGACATTGAATGATACAAATTAATTTGCGTGTTACGAATAGTACAACTATCAAAGCAACACTAATTTGAATGAAATTATTTCTGTTGAATAAACTAATAAATGATAACATGTACTTTAGATTGTTTAAATGTAACTATAACGTGAAAAATTATGAAAAAATGAATTTAAACTGATTTCATTAAATTAAATTAGCAAAAGCAATTAAAAAATCTAGCATTCAAGTTTCTGTGTCTGTGTCCGCAGATGATTATAAACTTGAATGCTAGATTTTTTAATTGCTTTTGCTAATTTAATTAAATTAATTTACTAATGATCGCAAGCTATTTGTTAGTCTCTTTCTCAACGGCCTACAATAATCACACCATCACATAGATATAAGTTGTATTATTAACTGGGTGATTGTACATTGCCAGTATGTGGTTGTTTATTTAAAATGGCACAGCTTTTTTAATAATGTTTTTCACATCTAGTTTAGATTATCAATTAAACAAAATATAATCCTGTCTTTCACTGAACTGCACTGACTAGACATAAAAGAGGTGGAAACCAATAGTTGTTGACAGAGAAACAGTAATTTAGAAGTCTTTAATGTTTACCATTGTTATTGCCTATTATCGCTGTTGACTGTTCTCCAACAGTGACTTTTCTACTGAATTAAGTAAATTAGTGAAACGTTTAAACAATAAATGGCACCTTAATTCTGTTTATCCTTACTCCGTAGTAATATTCCTTTTTCCTCTGGGTGTTTTTGGCAGGAAACAATAATTTAATAGTAAAGTGTTTAAATTGCACGAAAATGTGAATTTTAGATTATAACACCTGATTACGATACTTGATATCAAGCGGATTAAGCTATCCTATTATTAAAGTACAAATGCAGTATAGGTGAATAATAAAATAATTTATTGAAATGCAATAACTTAGGAGGGTTTCACTTTTTATTGTTTAACATATTTAATCATATAGTGGTTTCATCAGGCATATTAGTTTCAACATAAAATCTCGAGAACGAATATAAATATCAACTCGATTTTGAATTATTTTATTTTGTATAATATTTTATATAATACTGAAAATGTCAAGATCAAAAGCTTTAAGGATTAAGTAAAATTAAAAATCCACTATAACATTTAATATTAAATAAGGCATTTGTAAGTTATGTTTTATTCTACTTTATATCTATTCACATTGTATCATTTATTAGTTACATTACCATTAGAGACTTTATCAGAATTTAACCTATTTTATATAGTTTATTTTAATATTAACATTTCACAACTAACTAATTTAATTTATAATTCATCGCTTGTAGTTATACTGAAGATGGCTGTTAAGCCGAAACTAGTCTAAAAATACCTAATAAATTTTAATAACGAGAAGTACAAAACAAACACTTGATTTATTTAATATAATCACTCGTAATAAAAATTGATACAACAAACCCATTAAATAAACGTTATGATGCCATACCTTGAAAATGATATTTGAAGCAAAATCAAATCACATCTAATTATAGGATATTTATTGCGTTACTGTAGTAACATTACTATTTGTTTATATTGCAAGTCAATATTTAATTATATTGTTTTATTAATTGTTTATACATGTCAAACTATAAATGGTTTTCAATTAATAATACATATAATGCCATATCTCGAAAATTGCATTTAAATTATAGCACGGGTCTCTATTTAAACTTACGTAATAAATTTTGTTACGCGACTAAATGATGAATGTAGTAAAATAAACTATATATTAAAAAATAAATGTACTGGTATAATAAATTATTACATGTAAATTTCCACTATAACTGCCATCAATATGAATTAATCAAGTGATCGCGATGTTACTAAAGGTAAATACTTGAAATAACCTTGTAATAATTTACAAACAAATGGAGTATAACCCAAAAAACACCAGTATCACAAATTACCATAATTTGCTTTGTTCCACAGAATTTTTTAATTTGCTTGTATGCAGTGTAAACATTATATATGTATATGCCTCTGTGCAAAATGTGCCATTACATTCGTGCCCCGTTTCCCTCGTGACTTCTGCTGGGCACATTTGTTTGTACTATAGTTGTACCGTGCTAGCACATTGATAACATATATTGACTTTTTCCTGACAGATAAGAGTTGCATAACGGGGGTTTTGCTCATACGATATGGTTACTTCATTGGATTTATGAATTAGGGATTATATTGTATATCGTCCTCAATAAATAATGCAATGCAAAGTTTTATCATTACAATTTATGTTTTATTAAAGTATATTTGATGATAAAGTTTGCTAGAAATATATATATAAGTTAACTTTTGGATTTGCACGGTTGAATTTTTAAAAAGGATTTATTTCTTGATTATTTATAAATTACATTACTACGATTAATAATACGGTGAAAACTATAACGATGAATGAGGCTCGATGTTTGGAGGACCCTCTGGTGCTGCTTCGATGTGGAACTTGTTCTGATGTCAATTAAACCGTTGTTACGGACGGTGCACTATTCTGATGTCCTCTCAGATGTGCCCTTATGACATCCTACCGACTGCGCCAGTTAACTTTTGGATTGGCACGATTGAATTTTTAAGAAGGATTTATTTCTTGATTAATTATATTTTACATTATAAACGTTAACAAATTACATCTTACTACTTCTAAATCTAATGGTTAATATAATAATGGTTATGCCATGTCTAATGTCTACTATAATAATGGTTATGAATGAGGCGATGGGTCCTATTTATAATATAATAAATGCTAATCTAATCAGAAATCAGAAGATATATATTTCATTATCAAACAATTAATATTATTCAGTCAAAGGCTTATTATAGCGTTCATGAATGCCTGTCCAATGGGTTCTCTGATCTGTTAGTGTAATAAAAATACGTTTTTTTAAATAATTGTTTGTGTCACTTAGTGAAATACAGTGATGTCGTGCATTATTGTTTAAATATATGGTTTTATTATTAGACTTAGACATAGATGTAAGCTTATTTTATTGACAAGTGTAAATTTTTGTACTAACACGATGAATAAATAAACTAAACTAAACTAAACTTTTGAGATTCAAAATCACACTAACACGTTGCCCACTACTGTAGTTACCCCTACACTTAGGAACACAATACTATCACCATTTTCGTACGGTTTTAAATCCAAGCACCATAAAAATATACGAATGTTTTCGATGTCTCCCGCTTGGCAGGCCGTAACGTTCAGTTTCTAGGCCTGTAGTATAAGACGGTGTTGACACTGCCCGGAGCATGTTTGGAATGAGATGGAAAAACGTTTAAAGAGACATGTGCCGCCCCCCAGAAATTCTAGAAAGCTTCGTGACATACTAGTGTAGAAATGAGACAATCTTTCGCAGAATGTGTTCCAAAATTTAATCCAGAGCATGCCTCGTCGATTGCAAGTTGTTATTACTGCCAGAAGTGATAAATGAAGCCCTTAAAGTTTCTTTTGTTTCAAAAAAATCATATCAAAGTAAATTTGTTCATTTTCATTACTTACCATATCAAATTGAAATTGCTCATTTTCATTACTCATAATGATGGTTGCGACCGTTACTATGTGGTATTTCATGATAAACACTAAAATAAAACACTTACTTCATTATCAAGTGCACAAATTAAGAAGAAGGTTACATTTATACAAGTACAATATTGGGAGAGGGTAGAAAAATTAATATGATGGGAATAGCGACAACGGATTAGGCGCCATTAAGAGATTACAGGTTTCTGAAAAGAGTTGTGTATATTAGATCGGTCTGCTCATTTAAAAGGTTTACAAGGGGATTATTATTAAGTTTAAATATTTCGGCGGATTCCAGGAGATTAAGCTTAGCACCTTTCGGACAGGAGTATAAAATTTTAATATTATGGATTTTTGGGAAAGGATGATTAGAGTCTAAAGCATGGTTAGCAAAAGTGCTAGAATTTTTGGCGCGATAATGTTCCGCGTTCCGCGTATCTGGTTTCAAAACTACGACCCGTCTGGCCTATATAAACAGAATTGCACTCGGAACATGTGATGTTGTAAATGCCTGATTTCTTCAAGGGACTGATTTTATCTTTAGAATTAAAAAGTATATTAGGTAATTTGCAACTTGGTCTAAACGCGATTTGATGATTTTGTTTTCGAAATACGTGAGCAATTTTTTCGGTAGTTTCACCATGGTATGTAAAAGTAATAAAAGAATTATTAGTTGAATTTGGAATTTTGGGGTAAATATTCGATATTGTGTTTTGATAACGTTTTTTGTTGATTAAATTTTGAATAAGCCTACTTGGATAACCATTACTTTTTGAAATCTCTAGAATTTTGTTGAGTTCTGCGGTTTGATTATTAGCTAATTTGTGCGACAGAGGGTGATTCGAATTATATGGAATTGTGGAATTTATATTGGTGGGTTTTCTAAATATATTGAATTCAATTTTGTTATTACTATGAATCAAGGTTAAGTCTAAGAAATTTATTTTATTATTCTGTTCGCATTCCTGAGTGAATTTAATTTTCGGATGTATGTTATTAATTAGGTTTAAAAATTGGTTTAGTTGGCGTGAGGTACCGCTGAAACAAGCTATTAATCGTCGACATTTCGATACCAGAATGAAATATGCTTTTTTGTGATATCTAAATTAAATATTTTTTCTTCTACATGTGACATAAATAAATCTGCAAGGAAGGGACTTAATGGAGAACCCATTGCCAGACCTGTGGTTTGTTGATAAAATTGATTATTAAATTGAAAGTAATTTTGTCGTAAACATGCTTCGAATCCCTCGTAGAGTTCGGATTTTACAATAATATTAATATTTAATTTATCTAACATGTTTTTAATAATTTTGAGGCACTCGTTGGTTGGGATGTTTGAAAACATATTTGTGACATCAAAAGACACTAATTTTGATCCTTTTGGGGTGGATTTTGATTTTAAATGGTTCGAAAGTTCAAGGGAGTTTTTAATTGAAAATTTTGAGACAAAGTGTGTATGTTTTTTAAAAAGATTATTTAATTTTATTGCTAAAGTTCTGACTGGACTGTTTATATATGAAACTACGGGTCTTATAGGAAGGTCTGGTTTATGAGTTTTTATCAATCCATATAGTCTTGGGGCCATTGGATTGGGGTTGATTATTTGGAATTTATCGAGTTTTGAAAAAATTACAGTGAGGTTTTTTATTAGATTTTTTATTTGAGCTTGATTGATTTGTCGGATCTTTCTTGAGGAGAACTAAATTTTCTTGTCTAATAAATGTATTGATCTTGTCGTTATAATGCCCTGATTCTAGTATAACAATTGAATTTGATTTGTCGGCTTTCGTAATAGTTAAGGAATTAAGTAAAGTTTTTGATTTGATGGATTTTATGACGGATGTGCTCTCGGTATAAGGGGTTCTTGAATCTTTTTTAAGGCAATTTCTGATTCTATTACTATGGTGGTTTTTGCAGATTTGTGATTGACGTAAGGACTGTAATTAGGATTTTTGGAGAGAAGTGACTGTTCTGTCGCACTGAAAGTGGTGTTTGATAAATTAATGAATTTTGAAACTGTCTCTGAAGGTATGTTGTGATTTTCAATGACTGATGATGATTGAGATTTATTTTTACGGAGCCTATCTAATTTTTTTTTGAGTTTCAAATTTTTTATGAATGACTTTACTCACATTTTCTCTGACGAAATCATCAAATATACAAAACTCGACGGGGTGAAGTTTAAATGTAAGTTCCGAATGCAATACCTTAATGTAATGTTGCAGCGCGTCTCTCCTCCGATGTAGGTTTTTAATTTCCGATCTTATCCATGCGAGTTGGGCTGCTTGGATGGCTGTTTTTGCGGCTGGCGTTGTGGAACGTGTTTTGATGTTGACGTATCTTGGAACAACTTGGTGGCGGAGGCATTGGGAATTGAACCAGATGTCTTGTGAGGTAGTTCTGTACTTCTTCATTAATTTGTTGTAAAGTTTGGTCTGCTTTGAAATACCGCGCATTAGTCGCAATAGGTTCGCGTTCCGAACTTAATAGTTGGCCTGAAATAAAAGAACATTTGAGGCAGATATTTGGTGATCTGCAAACGTACGATTGTATTGTTACAGAATTAATTAATTTAAAGTCCAATAAAAACGAAAAGTATCTAGATTTTGCAGAGCGAATCCAAGTTTTGCGTAGTAAATTGTCGTGTAAGATACACTCGCTATCAGCAGCTGTTATACCAGATGAAACAAAACGCGTGCATCAGCGGAGCTATGATAAGCTCAAGACATTCCTTCATGGAATATGGGGCAACGTACAAAGCATAATAAGATTACGAAATCCAAATACGCTTGAAGAAGCTATAAATTATTTAATAGAAAAAAACAATTTCCAAAGTACTATCGATAACCAAATAATAATCAAAATTTTAATAAATATAAATTTCAAAGTTCCAATCCCCAAAATTTTAATAGAAATAATAATAATACTAATAGACTTCATCATAATAATGGTCAAAACAACTTTCCTAGAAGACCTATAAATTTACAGTTTAGGCCGCAACCCCCGCCACGGTTTCCGACGAATCAGCAAGTATTCGGGAGACGAAATCCCCCGAATTTATACAGACCAAATAATAATAATAATAATAATTTTAGATTCAATCAAAATTATAATAATCGCATAAATCCTAATTCAAATATGAACCCAAATTTTGCAAATAATTTAAGACCGAATTTTAATTTTAATCCGAATGCAAATTTTAACAATAATATAAACAATCAGCTGCCTAGACCAAATCCTCCGCGTTTGCCAAGCCCCACGCCGATGTCGACCTCAACTATTTACACAAATAGGCCCTAATTTTTTAGAGTAAACCGCCTTGGTAGAACCCCCGTAGAAATTGTAAGAATAGATAATAATGCAAGTAAACTACCTTTTGCTATTGATCCAGATACTAAATTAAAAATACTCATGGATTCCGGAAGTACACGTTCTTTTATAAGTTCAAAATTAACAAAAAACTTATTCAAAATTGATCCATTTGAAGTAACAAGTGCACACGGTACTTCTCAAGGAACCCATAGTGCAGTCATGAACTTTCAAAAGTGCAAAAGAATAGAGCGTTTTGCACAGTCATAAACAAAACAGATATAGATAGGGAAGTTACCCTGAAAAAACCTTTTGTCGTCACGACACCCATCAATGGATATGATATGGTGCCCTATGAACAAAATGTAAAGAATAAAATTAATAAAAAATGCCGTAATAATAATTTAAATATGTTTAATGCAAATATATATATATATATATATATATATATATATATATATATATATATATATATATATATATATATATATATACAGGGTGTCCCGTTAATGCGGGGAAATGGCTGGACCATAGATTCCTGGGGTCAAAATATGACGATTTAACGCAACTTATCTATATCCAAAAATTTACGGTTAAGCCGGAATTTGGCTACAAAGTTTCAATTTTTTTTATTTCTTTTGTTTATAACAATTGAACGCTTTATTTGATTTGAATGAAATTTATTATTAATAAGTACCATATTATCATACATCATTTCAGCTATTGTGGCCATTAGTGATTGACAGGTAGTATAAAAAACAGTAGTACCACCACTTATAATCTAAAATATTTTTTTATTGGTGAATCCAATAAAATCCAAAAAAATCTACTTGAAAGGGCATTAGATTTAAAAACTTTTTTGACTAAAGGGTCGAGTAACCTAGCTATTCAATTCACCGCTGCATCGCGCAGAAATTTAAGACACTTAGAAATAGATAATTTACGTTTAAACTCACAAAAAATGGCTCAACAATTGAAACCGGAATACTTAGCCATGATTCCTGATTTTTACGGGAATCCCGAAATTCTTTCCAGATTCATTGAAATTTGTGAAAAATTAGTCACACGCTTTTATAATCGCGATGACCCAAATGATTTTCAAAATGAATATTTAACGTCTACTATATTGTCAAAAATTAAAGGTGACGCCGCGAAAAATATTTCATCTTCAGTAATTCATACGTGGGACGATTTAAAAACCGCGTTACGTAATACATATGCAGACAAACGCGATCATCTCAGTCTTAACGCAGAAATAACCAATTTAAAACAGTTGATCACCGAATCTCCTTTCGATTTCTATAATAGATTAAATCATTTGTTAAATTTACAAATTTCTTATGCTACTAATCATATTGAACATAATCTAAAAAGATTTCATTTAATTGAATTTTTCAATGATAATGCGTTGCGTGTTTTCTTAAAAGGTTTAAAAGAACCTTACGGTAGTCAAATGAGGGTCAAAAACCCTACAGACCTTCACATTGCTCTCAACATGCTGACAAATGATTTTCAGCACGAGTTTTCTCCGCAGAAGTCGCACAAAACCGATAAAATTCCGCGTCGCGTTCATCAAAACAATACTCCGCGAATTCCTCCGCGTACTTATCAGCCGCCCACACATAAGCCGTCTTATAACTATAATTATAACAATTATCATGCGAAAAATAAATTCGCTCCTAAACAAAATTATAATTCAAACTTTAATCGGAGACAAGAAACCCCGATGTCAACCTCGACTATTAATCCAAATAATAATCGAAAATTAAATTATACGGCACAAGAATTATATAACGTTGAGCAAAACAATTCTTTTTTAGGCGAAAACGCCTCGGAAAACCCAGAGAACAACTGGAATTCTTAGGTATCAAAAATAATGAAAGCTATCTTCCCCATATAATAGAAACTAAAAATAAACTCAAAATATTAATTGATACTGGGAGCACACGCTCTTTCGTAAATCCGGGAATAGCTAATAAGTTCTTTAAAAATCAAATTTTTAAATGTCCATTTAATGTGACTACTATTAACGGTTCAACCCAAGGTAACTATAGTACAAAAATTAATCTAAGTCATTTATTTAGAACCGAATCCTCAAAAAATTTAATATTCCATATTCTGAATTTCCACACGGAATTCGATATGTTATTAGGCATCGATAATCTAAAACTTTTAAATGCCCACATTGATCTAAATAAAGATCAATTAATCGCACCGGGATGCGAAATAAATATTAATTATTTAAACAAGTTCAATGAACTCCAGTATACGAAGTGTATAGTAGTAGCTGGTAGGTCTGAAACAGTTGTAGAAGTAGATATTAAAAATGTCAAAAATGGTGACATTATAATTCCATACATTAATTATGGTTCGAATATTGAGACACCACAGTGTGCCTCCAAATGTAAAAACAGCAAGGCTGTATGCTTTTAAGGTGTTCTTAGAACCATTGGTTGTCGATAAGATCAACGAATATGATCTTAATCAATCACCCAATTTTAATTTAATTGATACAAATAAAATAAAATTTGACTTGTCTCTCATTCGTTCAGCGCATATGAATAATGAAGAAAGACAGCAAATTACTAATTTAATTAAGGAATATTCAGATATTTTCCATATAAATAATACAGGGTTAACTTTCACAAATGAAATTAAGCATCGTATTCTCACAAACGATGAAATTCCGGTGTACACTAAATCGTATAGGTACCCGCAAATCCATAAACAAGAAGTTGATAAACAAATTAAGGAAATGCTTTCCCAAAATATAATTCGCCCCTCATATAGCCCCTGGTCTTCACCCAATTGGGTAGTTCCTAAAAAGTTAGATGCTTCTGGTAAGCGCAAATGGCGCGTTGTTATAGATTACAGGAAACTTAATGAAAAAACAATTGGTGATAAATATCCCTTGCCAAATATCGATGAACTTCTTGATAAGTTAGGTCGTTGTCAGTATTTCACAACACTAGACTTAGCTTCTGGTTTCCACCAGGTAGAAATTGATGAAAGAGATATTCAGAAAACTGCATTCAACACGGAGAATGGTCATTACGAATTTTTGCGTATGCCTTTCGGTCTCAAAAACGCACCTGCTACATTCCAAAGAGTCATGGACAATATTTTAAGAGGAATCCAAAATGAAAAATGTTTAGTCTATATGGACGATATTATTATTTTCAGTACAAGTTTACAGGAACATATTTCTAGATTACGTGAGGTATTTCAACGCCTACGTAAATCAAATTTCAAAATTCAGTTGGATAAATCCGAATTTTTACGTAAGGAAGTCTCTTACTTGGGACACATTGTAACTCCGGATGGTGTTAAACCCAACCCAGATAAAATTAAAGCAATCCAAAATTATCCCATTCCGAAAACCACTAAACAAATTAAAGGATTCTTAGGACTTCTCGGTTACTACCGAAAATTTATTAAAGACTTTGCTAAATTAACCAAACCAATTACAAAACGATTAAAAAAAGGTGCAATAATTAACGTTAATGATACGGACTATATTTCTTGTTTCAATCTATGTAAAGACCTGTTAAGCAATGAACCCATTCTAAAATATCCAGATTTTAACAAACCTTTTATTGTAACTACAGACGCAAGTAACTTTGCAATCGGTGCAGTTTTATCACAAGGTAATATAGGATCAGATTTACCGGTAGCGTACGCTAGCCGTACACTTAATGATTCAGAAGTAAATTATTCGACAATTGAAAAGGAACTCCTCGCTGTCGTTTGGGCAGTTAAATACTTTCGACCTTACTTATTCGGTCGTCAATTTCAAATTGTTTGTGATCATAAGCCCCTACAGTGGCTCATGTCCTTAAAAGAACCCAACTCTAAATTAACCAGGTGGCGTATTAAATTATCAGAATATGATTATACTATTGTATACAAAAAGGGTGCAATGAATAAAAATGCTGATGCTCTATCAAGAGTTGAACTCAATCACATAATGGACCATAATGACAAATATTATGTAGATAATTTTGACGAATCACTTCTTGATAATAATAATGTAATTGAAGACGATAATCAATCAATAATTGCCGAAGTTGGTGATCAAGATAACATAGATGACTTTTTAGATGAATTAATAAATGATAATGATGGTGAAACGGTTCACTCAAATCTTGAAAACCCTATTACCACCATCCCAATTTTAGAAAAGCCTGTAAATATTGGCGATAATCAAATTATAATTAGTGAAGTAAATTATTCACCCGCAAAACCAAAACGTGAGGTCCTATATAATAATAAAAAGTTACGTATTCATGTTCAATTTTCCAAAAATAACTTTGAGAAAGATGTAATAGATTTTATTAAAGAATATATTGCTCCAAAGGTAAAATATCACTTATATTTTGATAGCGATGTATATGAAAAATTTTGTGTTGTAATTCAAACTTATTTCAAAAACTCACAACTAAATTTGGTAAAATGTACAGAAAAATTATTAGATATTGAAAATGAAGATGAGACTATTAACACTGTCAAATTGTACCACGATAGTAAATTAAATCATAGAGGTATTGACGAAACATATGCCGAAATTAAAAGATATTTTTATTGGCCTAATATGAAAAATACAGTCCAAAATTTCATAAATAATTGTGAAATATGCTTGTCAAGTAAATATGATAGAAATCCACTAAAATTAAAATTTAATATTACACCTACACCGGTGAAACCATTTGAAATCATTCATATCGACTGTATCACGATCGAGGGATCCAAATTTTTAACTATTGTAGATGCTTTCTCTAAATACGCGCAAATGTACCAATTAGAATCTTATCAAGCTGTCGAAATTGCAAACAAATTAATTCGTTTCTTTTCACATCACGGTATACCAGCACAAATTGTAGCTGATAACCATCTAGAGTTCAAAAATTCATTAATAAAGGAATTATTAGAATTACATAAAATTAAATTACATTTTATAAGTAGCCAACATCCAGAATCAAATGGATTAATTGAAAGAGTTCATTCAACAATAATTGAACACGTTCGGGTCCTAAATGCTCAAAAATCATTAAAATCAGAGTCAGCAGAAACAAAAATATTATACGCTGTTTTAGGATACAACAAATCAATTCATTCAGTCACGAGGTTAAAACCCATTGAAATTATTTCAGGTCACTTAGAAAATAATTCCCCATTTGATATTAAGATAGAAAACAAAATTTTAAACAACTACATTACAAATCATAAAGAAAAAGTAAGATTAATGTATACTACAATTAATGAAAAGCTTGTTGAAAATAAAGAGAAAACAATAAATAAACAAAATCAAAATAGAGAAGATTTACCAAATATTAATGATAAAGTATTTATAAAAAATCGCCAAAAACAATCGAAAACCAAAATTAAGTATAAACCAGAAATAATTGAATCAAAAGATGAAGAATTAAAAACCGCGAAAATTAAAAGGTCTCATCATAATCAAGTAGAAAAAGTACATCTTTCAAACATTAAAAGACCCCGTAAATTAAATGATGACAATAAAAATAAAATTGAGGACAGTATCGAACTATCCTACATAAATTTTATGAATAGTTATAAAAATGATAATAATATAGCTAACAATATAACTGAGATTCAAGATAATCTATTTACAGCACCAAAAGAATTTTCCCTTGCACATTGTGTTAGTGCTGATTTAAATATGAATTCGGGTATAGCACATGATTTTAAAATTAGGTTTGGACAAATTGATAAATTAAAGGCACAAAGGCCTAAAGTCCACTCTTTATGTTTCTTAAAAAACGAAAATCGGCATATAATGTATTTAATAACTAAAAACAAATATTTTAATAAACCAACCCACAAAGATTTATTTCAAACTTTGGTAACATTAAAGGATTTCTGTAACAAAAGAAATATTAATAATCTCGCAATTCCAAAAATAGGTTGCGGATTAGATAAACTCAATTACGATAAAGTAAAAGCCATGTTAAATTACATTTTTGGCAATTCTAATTTAAAAATAAATATCTATTTAGGCGAAATTAAAATTGATGATTCCGTTCCAGGTCCATCATGGTCGCAGTAACGCGAGCCATAGAAGTTAGAAATATTACAAGCAATCTAGGCATACTACCAATAAATTTAGGGCCGGCAAAATTAGAAAAAAGTGAGCACACATTTATCCATTATTATAACATCAGTACAATGTATGATGAATTTAAGAACTAAATGGGCAATATAATCAATTACAATTAACAATTAGAAACATATCGACATTTCAGAGGGATTTTCAGAATTATGAAAATATATTGAATTATTTAAAAGAGGATTTGAATGATAAATTCCAACAATTTAAAGTAATAAAAAGAAGCCGAAATAAAAGAGGGCTTATCAACGGGTTAGGCACCGTAATAAAAACCATTACCGGAAATTTAGATTCCAATGACGGTACTAAATTTGAAAATATGTTAAACCACCTTAAAAATAATCAAAATCAAATCGAAAATCAGATAAAATTTGGGTATAGTCTTAACAATGAAATTATTAGTAAGTTTAACAAAACATTAAAAAGTATTGAACATAATGAAAATTTATTGAAATCGAGAATTATGCAATTGCATGCTATTTTAAAAGGAGAAATCGATCATCAACATGTACTTTTTATAAAAGACATCTTTAATCAATTGATAATATCGTATACGACAATCCAAAATATATTCCAAACAATAGAAAATTCGATTATGTTTTGTAAATTACACGCGATTCACCCTAGCATTATAAAGCCATCCGAATTTTTAAGTATTCTGCAAACTATCTCGGAATTCTACGGAAACCAATTACCTTTTGACGTAAGGCTAGATAACATATTAAATTTTGAATCTATATCTAAAGTAAATTGTTTAATTAAAGAAATGGTAATTCAGTATTTTATATCAATTCCAATTAATTATGAAATAAATTTTGAACTATATTATCTAAATTCAATTCCTACTAAAATTGAATCAGATTACTTGACCATTGTACCAAACACAAATCAAATAAACAATCCTTTGTTTCATTTAATATGAATATTATTATTTTATTGCGCATCAATTATATTTATGCTTAGCTTGTAAGAATTATATTATAAATAGCCCGTATTTCTTTATTAGATTTAATTGTATAGTTAGAACTCGTACTCTGTACATGTCCGTCGTAATAATAAATTGTTTTTAAAAACTCTGAAGTAAGTCCACGAACGTTAACTTATATATATATATATATATAATGCGGGGAAATGGCTGGACCATAGATTCCTGGGGTCAAAATTTGATGATTTAACACAACTTATCTATATCCAAAAATTTACGGTTAAGCCGGAATTTGTCTTCAAAGTTTAAAATTTCTTTTGTTTACAACAATTGAACGCTTTATTCGATTTGAATGAAATTAATTATTAATAACTATCTTAGTATAATACATCATTTAATTGTATCATTTAAGTTATTATTTATTATGGACATTAGTGATTAACAGGAAATATAGAAAACAGTAGTACCACCACTTAAAAACTAAAATATTTTTTTATTAGTGCATCCAATAAAAACTAAAAAAATACTGCTTAAAAGAGAATTTAATTTTAAAACTTTTTTGTCTCTTAATAAAATTTGATATCTTTTACGGTTTTCGCACAAAAAAATAAAATATATATTTTTTTCTAGTAAAAACAAAATCTAGTTTTCCATCAAATCGAAAATATATGTTTTTCGTGGCCGTCTTTATTTAAAAAATGTAAATTATGTAAAATAATAATTACTGAGTGTCTTTAAATCATTTATTGTTAACTTTATTATAGTTCATAAATATTCACATTTGCAGCAAACAGATTTCTTGCTTGTATTAGGAGTTTGCGAATAAAATTGTTTAAAAAGTGTTAGATGTTGTTTTGATTTATTGTATCAATTAATATTATTTAATTTTTATTCAATTGAATAAGTTAATTTACTTATCAATGAGTGCAAATCAGCATACTATATTCATATTTTATTTTTTTTTTGCAAAACTATCAAATATTATTAAGATACAAACAAGTTTTAAAATTAATTGGTCTTTCAAGAAATATTTTTTTAGTTTTTATTGGATGCACCAATAAAAAAATATTCTAGTTTTTAAGTGGTGGTACTACTGTTTTTTATACTTCCTGTCAATCACTAAAGACCATAATAATTGAAATGATGTATTATATTATGGTAGTTATTAATAATAAATTTCATTCAAATCGAATAAAGCGTTCAATTGTTATAAACAAAAGAAATAAAAAAAATTGAAATTTTGAAGACAAATTCTGGCTTAACCATACATTTTTGGATATAGATAAGTTGTGACAAATCATCATATTTTGACCCCAGGAATATATGGTCCAGCCATTTTCCCACATTAACGGGACACCCTGTATATATATATATATATATATATATATATATATATATATATATATATAAGTTAACTTTTGGATTTGCACGATTGCATTTTTAAAAAGGATTTATTTCTTGATTAATTATATTTTACATTATAAACTTTAACAAATTACATCTTACTACTTCTAAATCTAATGGTTAATATAATAATGGTTGTGCCATGTCTAATGTCTACTATAATAATGGTTATGAATGAGGCGATGAGTCCTATTTATAATATAATAAATGCTAATCTAATCAGAATGACATCCGGTGCATGATGCAATCTTTATTGCGCATTAATTAAATGATAAGTTAGTTATGCATATGAGATGAATAATATTAATTGTTTGATAATGACACTAGGGTCACTATACATGATAAAATTAGGAGGTATACAACTATTGTCCATAAACTAAGTTGAAGGGATATTACACTGTCTTCGAGGGGCACCTGGGAATATATTGGGACATCTTCTAATTTGAGTCTTTCGAAATTAATTGTAAAATTGTTTAGTTTTTGGGATTTCAGATTGGGGTTCACGGCACTCACTATCACAGGTGTTCCATAGAATTCTTCGGTTTTTGGAATCTTATGGTTCCTATAGTAGAGGTTGCACCCTTGAGGTTGGATAATGAAGACTCCTTGAAGGTCCTGGTTTTCTTCCTTTTCTGGGCATGTTGTTCGTATCCTTTCCTTAGATACGAAGACAGCGAGGAACTGATCGGTGTACGGAATTTTCTCTAAATGGCTTTTCTCAATCTCTAATTTAGTAAATTTACAGTCATTTGTATTTCCATTATTAAGTACTTCATTTTCACAGACTGCTTTATAATATTACCAAATTGTCTTGTCATTGATATTGTTTTTCAGTTTTTAAGTACATATCTCTTAGAGGCCAAATTTTTGAATCAATTCTTGATTTTAATAGTAGTTTGACATTTGGAATTACAGTTACATATTTCGACTCGAATTTTAAGGGTATTGGATACATTTTATAAAGGTCAAAGGAATGTTCATAGTTAATTGGTAGAGATAGGAAATAGTAAATTTCAGACTCTTTAATTTTGCAATTTACAGATATTATAGATTCAAAATATTTTCTATTTTTATTTTATATTTTTTAGTTCCTCAAATTATTCTTGGGGACTATTTATGTCGGGACTAAGAGTTCTCAGTTTGCAGAACATTAATGAGTTGGTAATTTTATCTAAAATATATTCAACAATACCAAAAAGTAATATGAGTTGATTATACAAATCTTTTACGACCAGAACATGTTGGTGATCAATTTCTTCTTTGTAAATTGAATGAAGTTGCATTATTCGAACTCTAAGGAGATTTTGATTGTGTGCGATATCTTTGACTGTATTATTAAATTCTAAATGATTATCGGAAATTATTAAATTTGGTGTTCCATGATGACAGAAAAATTTAATTAGGTTAGTCGCGATTTCTACAGCTTGATAGGAATTAAGTTTATACAGATGAGTGTATTTCGAAAAAGAATCTATAATAGTGAGGAATTTTACATTTTCTAAGGCTATGCAATCAATATGAATAATTTCGAACGGCTTTAAAGCTGTGGGTGTAGTATTAAATTTGATTTTTAATGGTTTACGCTCATACTTTGAAACAAGACAAATTTCACAATTATTAATGTACTCCTGGATAGTTCGTCTCATATTTGGCCAATAATAAGTGCGTTTCAATTTTGATTCTGTCTCGTCTATACCCCTGCGATTAGTTTTACGCTCGTGGTAATTTTTAATTATCTCTAAAATATCATTTTCTGTTTCAACGTCAGTTAATAGATTGTTACACTTGGTCATTTTGATTTCTGAGTTTCTAAAATATTTCTGAAGGACACCACTTAACTTTTCATAAACAGGACTTTTGAAATAAAGATAATAACTTACTTTAGGAACAATGTATTCTTTAATAAAATCAACTACTTCTTGAACAAAATTTATTTTGGAAAATTGTACATTAATTCTCATTTTCTTATTTTGAAACATGTTAATAATTTTGGGTTTGCATGGGGAATGTTCGACTTCCGATATTATGATTTGATTATCGCCTACGTTAACAGGTTTATCCGATATTGGTATGCCTACTATGGGATGTTCTAAAGAAGAATGGATCGTTGCACCATCTTCATTTGCTATTTCATTAACACGTATCGTTTCTGCGGGTTCTACGATTAGAGATGATGGGTTTTCTATGTCTTCAAAATGTTTTAAATAACTTTCTAACTTTGGTCCATACTCTTCATTAACATTAAGCTCTATTCTTGAAAGTGCGTTAGCATTCCTATTTAATGTACCTTTTTTATAAACTATATCATAATCGCATTCAGCTAATTTTAATCTCCAGCGAACTAATTTTGAATTCGCCTCTTTTATAGACATCAGCCATTGGAGGGGCCTGTGGTCAGTGACTATTTTAAATTTACGTCCGAGTAACAGCCCAAACTATTGCAAGTAATTCTTTCTCAATTGTTGAATAACGTGTCTCTGAATCGTTTAATGTACGGCTTGCATAAGCGATAGGTAAGTCAGAACCGATTTTTCCTTGCGATAAAACGGCGCCAAGGGCTTGATTACTAGCGTCTGTAGATAAAATGAACGGTCTCGAAAAGTCAGGATATTAAAGTAGAGGTTGGTTGGTTAATACATTCTTACAAAGGTTAAAGCAATTTTGGTAATCCGGGTCACTGATATTAATTATTCAATTCTTCTTTAAACATTTAGTCATTGGTTTAGTAAGTTCTCCAAAGTTTTTAATAAATTTCCTATAATAGCCTAACAGTCCTAAAAATCCTTTTATCTGTTTCGTCGTTTTTGGGATGGGATAATTTTGAATTGCTAAAATTTTGTCTCGATTAGGTTTAACGCCTTGTGGTGTTACAATATGTCCTAGATAAGCTACTTCTTTTCGCAAAAATTCAGATTTATCTAACTGTATCTTAAAATTTGATTGTCGTAACCTATTAAATACTTCACTAAGTCTATTAGCGTTTTCCTGTAAACATGTCGAAAAAATTATTATGTCATCCATATATACTAAACAATATTCATTTTGAATTCCTCTGGCATTTTTCAAGCCAAAAGGCATTCTCAAAAATTCATAATGTCCACGCTCGGTATTGAATGCTGTTTTTGGAATGTCACGTTCGTCTATTTCAATCTGATGGAAACCCGATGCTAAATCTAAAGTAGTAAAATATTGCGCTTTACTATCCAAATAGGCGATGACCATGGGCTAATTATATTTTGCTCTAACATTTCATTTATTTGTCTATTAACTTCAGCCTTATGCACTTCTGGATAACGATAAGTTTTAGTAAACACTGGTGTTTCATCTGTAGTGATTATCTTATGCTTAATTCTATTAGTGAAAGTCAAATCATTATCTTTAGAATGAAATATGTCTGAGTATTTAAGTAACAAATTCCTAATTATGGCTTTCTCTTCATCATTCATATGTTCTGACCTTATTTTAGAAAAATCGATTTTTATTTTATTTGCATTAAACATATTTAAATTATTATTATTATTAATATTACGACATTTTTTATTAATTTTATTATTTATATTTTGTTCATAGGGCACCACATCATATCCATTGATGGGTGTCACAACAAAAGGTTTTTTCAGGGTAACTTCCCTATCTATATCTGTTTTATTTACAACTGTGCAATACGCTCTATTATTTTTTACTAATATAATACATTCTGGAATTAAAAAATTTAATACATCCATTCTAGGGATGATGGCTTCGCCGTGGTTTATATTTTCAATTTCTACTTCTATTTGTTGACTTTTTGTGGGCACTAATATCCGCTTAGGGACCGCAGCAACATGTTTTCTTTCATTATTATTATTAACATTATTATAATTATTTCTATAATCAGAATAAATATTACTATTATTATTATAATTATTTTTACTATTATTATTATTATTTCTAGAATCAAAAATATTATTATTATTTCTACTAGTTTTATTATTGTTATTATTACGATTAATACTAACATCATTAAAATTACTACTAACATTATAATTGTTTATCACGCCTTGGTCATCCCTAAAAAATTTTCTTCATTTTTTTTCCCTATGACTAATAACGCTATTACTACGAGTACTAATATTTACAGAAGATGTTGGCTCATCCAAATTGTGTAATTGGGGCCTATTGGTATAAATAGTTGAGGTTGACATCGGCGTGGGGCTTGGCAAACGCGGAGGGTTTGGTCTAGGCGGTTGATTGTTTAAATTATTATTAAAATTTGCATTTGGATTAAAATTAAAATTCGGTCTTAAACTATTTGCAAAATTTGGGTTCATAATTGGATTTATACTATTACTATAATTTTGATTGAATCTAAAGTTATTATTATAATTATTATTTGGTCTGTAGAAATTTGAGGGATTTCGTCTCCCAAATACTTGTTGATTCGTCGGAAAATCGTGGTGGTGGTTGCGGCCTAAATTGTAAATTTATAGGTTTACTAGCAAAGTTGTTTTGACCACTATTATGATAAAATCTATTATTATAATTATTTTTTGGTTTGTTAAAATTTTGATTATAATTTGGAATATCGATAGTACTTTGGAAATTGTTTTCTTCTATTAAATAATGTATAGCTTCTTCAAGCGTATTTGGATTTCGTAATCTTATTATGCTTTGTACGTTGCCCCGTATTCCACGAAGGAATGTCTTTAGTGCGAGCTCATCATAGCTCCGCTGATGCACGCGTTTTGTTTCGTCTGGCATAACGGCTGCTGATAGAGAATTTATCTTACACGACAATTTACTACGCAAAACTTGGATTCGCTCTGCAAAATCTAGATACTTTTCATTTTTATTAGGCTTTAAATTAATTAATTCAGTAACAATACAATCATAAGTTCGCAGATCACCAAATCTCTGCCTCAAATGTTCTTTTATTTCAGGCCAACTATTAAGTTCGGAACGCGAACCTATTGCGACTAATGCACGGTCTTTCAATTTACCAATAATTGCATTAATTAAATAATTATTTATCAACTCATTATTTAGTGGTCTAAATAGTGCTAAAACGGATTCGCATCGCGAGATAAAAATTTCT
>OZ018389.1:44026641-44165062 GCA_963969525.1 Ontholestes murinus | reverse complement strand
GGGTGTAAAAAAATTGGAATTAAACAAATGAGAACTTTAAATGGCTATAACTTCATTTATTTAAATGGAACGCTATATTTATTAATTTATCAGCAAATGCACGTTTTAATTACCTATCGAATGGTATTTATATCTTAAATGTTATGTCTTCTCGTTTTTGCAGAAAACGCCAAAATATTGTTTATTGCACCGTTTTAGTACTTTTTAAGTAAAAATCTAGTTTTCTATGGTATTTAAAAACGTCAGATAATTAATTTAGTCTGTCATTTTAGTTTAAAAAGCCTGTCTTTTGTTATAGTTGTCTTATTTTGCATTTTTGTGTTAGATCGTTAGTAATCGTTATTGTTTGAACACCGCTGTTGTATTTTTTAGTAAAAAATGAAGATTTACTCAAAAGAAGGGGTTATTGGCATTATTTTTATGCTTGGAGAATGTCATCATAATTGTTTATTGGCTTATCGAGTTTATACTTAAAGGTTTCCCGAAAGAAATCACCCTAAGCCAGCTATTTTTATGAGACTATTAAACCAGTTAAAAGAAATTGGAAGTGTCAGTTATAAAAAACCTCAATATAAGAAAATCTGTGTAAATTTTCATTTTTTACAATGACATACAACAACCATGTTCAAACAATAACGATTACTAACGATCTAACACAAAAATGCAAAATAAGACAACTATAACAAAAGACAGGCTTTTTAAACTAAAATGACAGACTAAATTAATTATCTGACGTTTTTAAATACCATATAAAACTAAATACATACAAATTTTTACTTAAAAAGTACTAAAACGGTGCAATAAACAATATTTTGGCGTTTTCTGTAAAAACGAGAAGACTTAACACTTAAGATTTAAATACCATTCGATAGGTAATTAAAACGTGCATTTGCTGATAAATTAATAAATATAGCGTTCCATTTAAATAAATGAAGTTATAGCCATTTAAAGTTCTCATTTGTTTAATTCCAATTTTTTTACACCCGGTATAAGATGTCAAGTTTATTATACTTGGAAAATAAAATATGATCTATTGTTACACTTCAGTGTAAATTTGGTATGCATAACTTACTTATTTTTTAAGTATTTGAAACATGAAAATTAGGTTACATTCTTACAAAATTCAAATTAATTCAAAAACCTTAAGGTTTATGTAATAAAAACCATATTAAAACACATACTTATTTTTATAGACGGATCCAAAAATGCAATAAAATACAGGGTGTTTCATTAAAAAAAACACAACTTTGATACTTTTAGAGTTTTTGGGACACCCTGTATATTATGAAAATAATTTTAAAAAGTAGCCTTAATAGACCCCCATATATCCCCAAAATGAAACTTTTTGAAAGTCACGTATTTTGGCCACAATATTCCGTGCCGTATAGCGTGAATAACCCTGTATATATATATATGTATAATTAAAAAGATGTACCTGAAGCAGGATTCGAACCTGCGGCCTCCCGGTTTCTAGCCGAGCACGCTACCAGCTGCGCCATTCAGGCCCAGTGATAGGAACCGAGGCTCTCATCCACCACATGCGTTGCAAGTGCGATTCGTACGCTTCCACGGTCACATGTGGAGTGTCTTTTGATGTCACAAATATGTTTTCAAACATCCCAACCAACGAGTGCCTCAAAATTATTAAAAACATGTTAGATAAATTAAATATTAATATTATTGTAAAATCCGAACTCTACGAGGGATTCGAAGCATGTTTACGACAAAATTACTTTCAATTTAATAATCAATTTTATCAACAAACCACAGGTCTGGCAATGGGTTCTCCATTAAGTCCCTTCCTTGCAGATTTATTTATGTCACATGTAGAAGAAAAAATACTTAATTTAGATATCACAAAAAAGCATATTTCATTCTGGTATCGAAATGTCGACGATTAATAGCTTGTTTCAGCGGTACCTCACGCCAACTAAACCAATTTTTAAACCTAATTAATAACATACATCCGAAAATTAAATTCACTCAGGAATGCGAACAGAATAATCAAATAAATTTCTTAGACTTAACCTTGATTCATAGTAATAACAAAATTGAATTCAATATATTTAGAAAACCCACCAATATAAATTCCACAATTCCATATAATTCGAATCACCCTCTGCCGCACAAATTAGCTAATAATCAAACCGCAGAACTCAACAAAATTCTAGAGATTTCAAAAAGTAATGGTTATCCAAGTAGGCTTATTCAAAATTTAATCAACAAAAAACGTTATCAAAACACAATATCGAATATTTACCCCAAAATTCCAAATTCAACTAATAATTCTTTTATTACTTTTACATACCATGGTGAAACTACCGAAAAAATTGCTCACGTATTTCGAAAACAAAATCATCAAATCGCGTTTAGACCAAGTTGCAAATTACCTAATATCCTTTTTAATTCTAAAGATAAAATCAGTCCCTTGAAGAAATCAGGCATTTACAACATCACATGTTCCGAGTGCAATTCTGTTTATATAGGCCAGACGGGTCGTAGTTTTGAAACCAGATACGCGGAACGCGGAACATTATCGCGCCAAAAATTCTAGCACTTTTGCTAACCATGCTTTAGACTCTAATCATCCTTTCCCAAAAATCCATAATATTAAAATTTTACACTCCTGTCCGAAAGGTGCTAAGGTTAATCTCCTGGAATCCGCCGAAATATTTAAACTTAATAATAATCCCCTTGTAAACCTTTTAAATGAGCAGACCGATCTAATATACACAACTCTTTTCAGAAACCTGTAATCTCTTAATGGCGCCTAATCCGTTGTCGCTATTCCCATCATATTAATTTTTCTACCCTCTCCCAATATTGTACTTGTATAAATGTAACCTTCTTCTTAATTTGTGCACTTGATAATGAAGTAAGTGTTTTATTTTAGTGTTTATCATGAAATACCACATAGTAACGGTCGCAACCATCATTATGAGTAATGAAAATGAGCAATTTCAATTTGATATGGTAAGTAATGAAAATGAACAAATTTACTTTGATATGATTTTTTTGAAACAAAAGAAACTTTAAGGGCTTCATTTATCACTTCTGGCAGTAATAACAACTTGCAATCGACGAGGCATGCTCTGGATTAAATTTTGGAACACATTCTGCGAAAGATTGTCTCATTTCTACACTAGTATGTCACGAAGCTTTCTAGAATTTCTGGGGGGCGGCACATGTCTCTTTAAACGTTTTTCCATCTCATTCCAAACATGCTCCGGGCAGTGTCAACACCGTCTTATACTACAGGCCTAGAAACTGAACGTTACGGCCTGCCAAGCGGGAGACATCGAAAACATTCGTATATTTTTATGGTGCTTGGATTTAAAACCGTACGAAAATGGTGATAGTATTGTGTTCCTAAGTGTAGGGGTAACTACAGTAGTGGGCAACGTGTTAGTGTGATTTTGAATCTCAAAAGTTTAGTTTAGTTTAGTTTATTTATTCATCGTGTTAGTACAAAAATTTACACTTGTCAATAAAATAAGCTTACATCTATGTCTAAGTCTAATAATAAAACCATATATTTAAACAATAATGCACGACATCACTGTATTTCACTAAGTGACACAAACAATTATTAAAAAAAACGTATTTTTATTACACTAACAGATCAGAGAACCCATTGGACAGGCATTCATGAACGCTATAATAAGCCTTTGACTGTAGATATGTTTTTAGCTTTATTTTAAGTTTCTTTTTGTTTAAAGTTTTAATCGCATCTGGAAGAGCGTTATATAAGTGCGGACCATAATAGTTTACACCATCCATGCACTTTGTTAAACGTTGAGGTTTTTTGTAAATATCCATTTTGTGTCTGGTATTACGATTATGTATTTGGTAATTAGTGGCATAAGACTTAATGTGTGTTTTGGTGTATATTATACACTCAAGTATATAGGCGCACGGAAGCGTTAAGATGTGTTGGTCAACAAAGGATTGCTTACAGTCAGTTCTATACGCCAGACCTAGCATTACACGAATTGCGCGCCGTTGTAAGCCAAATAATCTGTTGGTTATACTTGAATGTCCCCAGGATAACAACCCATATGTTAAATGGGAATGGAAGAGTGCGAAGTATGCTGCTTTTATTGCGGAGAAAGGTAAATGTGAACTAAAGTTACGCAAAAGATGGATAACACTACATAATTTCCCTGCAGTAAAACTACCATGGGCATTCCAACTTAGTTTGCTATCTAAAGTTATACCTAGGAAACGGGTAGAAGATACTTCAATACCAGGTTTGAGCGAAAAAATAACCTTTACTGTCTTGTCGTTGTTAAGACTGAGTTTATTTGACACAAACCAATCCGATATATTATTTATTGCGTTATCATTGGTTTCTTGGGCAGAACGCAAGTCAAGAGATTTATTTATACATGATGTGTCGTCTGCATATAGAATAATATTTGATGTTTCATCGAAATTGGGTAGGTCATTAATATATAAAATAAATAGAAGAGGCCCAAGTATCGATCCTTGGGGTACCCCATATTTTATTTTTACAGTATCAGACAGTTTACCATTTGAAAATACCCTCTGTAGCCTATTTCCTAGGTAATCATTTAAGAGTCTACAACTGGTTGGACTAAAATTGTAAAAATATAGCTTTCGTAGGAGAACATCATGAGAAACGCAATCAAACGCCTTGCTGAGATCAAGGAAAGATGCGACACTAACAGAGTTAGAATCGTAACCGTCCATGATCTCATTAATTAGAGCGATGACTGCGCCACATGTTGATCTCCCCCCTCGAAAGCCATATTGGTTGTCACATAAAATATTTTCCTTCTTTAGATAGTCTGTCATTTGATTAAACAGGAGCCTTTCAAATATTTTCGACACTATAGGTAATATGGCGATGGGTCTGTAATTGTTCAATTCAGACTTACAACCTTTTTTATGTATGGGTATAATGCAGCCCAATTTTAAAACATTTGGAAAGGTTCCTGTTTTGATACAGTCGTTAATTAATTTTGTTAACGGTTCAATAATAGCATTTAGTATCGATTTAATAATACCTGTACTCATTCCATACACATCCCTTGACTTCCAATTATTGAGGTTGAGGATCACTGATCTTACTTGAATTTGACTCACCTCTTTAAACTCAAAATATTGATCGGATGTTTTAATGCTGTGATGGCACATTAAGCGAATAGGATCTGTCTTAGATTGAGGTAACTGACTGATGATTTTTTCAGGAATGGTGCTAAAAAAGGAATTAAAATCGTTAGCATTGATATTACAAGTGTTATCGTTATCATCTTTAGGCTTAATCAGAGACCACATAGCTTTTACTTTGTTACGACTATTGTTTATTACTTTGAGTGAAGCTGCTTTCCTAGCATTATTTAGCGCTGTCTTATAAAATTGTTTATAATTTAAATAATTTGTTTTAAGATATGGTAGTCGATCGCAAGCTGACTTCAAAAGTAATAGAGTTTCTCTCATTTGTTTAAGCTCATTATTGAACCAATAAACTGTTTGCTTTTTATGCAGTGATACACGTTTTTCAGGAAAACATTCTAAAATATAATTCTCTAGTGTTGAAATGAAATTAGAGAATTTCTCTTCAATATCTATGTTTAAATTGTAAATGTAATCAAAGTTTGTTAGCTTGAGAGCACTAAAAAGTTCATATTTACCTTTCTCGGTGATGGGTCTAATCACTATCTTATTGGTCGCAGGAATTATATCTATTGTATTTATTTTAAATTGTGCATGGATCCCTAAATGATCCGACAAACCTGTTTCGATGGGACATACTTCATAGCAACTATCTTCCATGTTGGAGAATACGTTGTCTAAACAGTTTGACTTCCTTGTTGGGAAATTAACCACACTATGTAAGCCACACGACGCTAATAAATCACTCAGATGAATTGCTCGTGGATCGTCGCTGTTGAATTTGACATTGAAATCTCCACCTACAATTATATGATTTTGCATGTTTAGTCTGTCCAACAGATTCTCTACAATACACATAAACTTATTAAAATCTCCTGCTGGAGAACGATACAAGACAATTACATATACATTAGGTGATGGAAACAAAGCGGCAGCTATTTCACAGTCTTTTTCTATAGATAAGTTATTCAAATCTGATAGGTTTTTAAAGGTACTAAAAGGACTATTGTTTTTTACTAGTTGCATAACCCCTCCATGCTGGTACTTTTCGCGGGTAAAATTAGAACCAGTGGAGTAATTATCAAATTTAACACTAGACATTTCGTCATTCATTAACCAATGCTCTGAAAAACAAATTATGTCGAATATAGATTTATAATCTAGTAAGAAGGCTTCAAACTCATTTATTTTATTTCGTATACTCTGAATATTCATAAAATAAATGTGAATGACCCCATTGTTTTGATTAGTGTTTTTGTGAATTGCTAATCTTTTTGTGTTGCTCTGTGGGCCTTGATAAAATTATAACGCCCGATCCGTACACCGCAAGGCCAATTTTGAGGATTGATTAATTTATCATGCTCCACAAAGTCAGCACCTATTTTAAAACCATAACGCTGTGGTGATATTTCATGTTTTTCACAAATTATATTAGATTGACCCAATACGGTTTGAACATGAGATTTAACGTCATTTATAGTACACGAATTATGTAATCGCTTTAACATTAACCACGTTTTCTTGGGCTCTGCATAGATCACGGACTTTCCCCCTGTTCCAATTATAAGATTCTTCTTATGTTTCCACTGCTTACTGCGTTTCTCTTTGACAAACACATCGTCATTCTCCTTGGGATTAGTACTCGGCTTGGTGTTCCGGCGGCGTCCATCGTTGTTTACATTGGTCAGCTGTACGTTAGGCGAAGCATTATTGCGCATAGTGTTCACGCATGGTCGATTTGAGACGGTGATTACAGTGTTGCCACTTGGTATAAGTGGGACAATTTTAGGTTTATTAATGGAGGATGATTGGGTATTTTGAGTTTTTATTGATTGATTCAGGTCTTCTTTTTGGGATACTAAGTGTTCCGGGGGTGGATCTTCATTTTTAGTATCTACCTTTAGTTGATTGATTGCCTTCCATAATTTCTTGATTTCACTTTTAAATTCCGAAATGTCAGAACGATCTCCTACGGTTTCCGATGAGGACGAAGACATTTTTGACGAAATTTCACTACAGCAGATGATGTTTGTATTTTCATCCACATATAAACCCACAACTTTTAGGGCACATGCTTTATGGTATAATTTATCACACTTGATACACTTAACATAATGTTTGACGGTCACTAAACACAGATTACACGGAGCTTCTTCGGATACGCTCTTGTGCGGTGCGGCCATCTTTATATAAAACGAAGATGAACGCTATGTATGGATTAGAGTAAATCCTAGGGTCGATATTCGGCCAATTAAATACTCAAAAGGTAAGTTCAAACTCAACTATCAATGTAATAATATATCATATTACATTGAACTTGTAGTACATATACAGTGTGTAAAGTGAATGGGGTTTCCTATAGGGAAAATTTTTTAATATGAATTTTAGGAAAAAAACTTATTCTTTATAAAAAATTTGGCTTGCTTCGAAACCCCTTATGATCAAAGTAAAATCCAGTTAACACTTAAGATAAGATAGAAAATTGAAATTATGTCGAGTTGTTGATTTCAAATATGACTGAAAAACTCGGACTTAGTCATATTTAAAATCAACAACTCGACATAATTTCAATTTTTACTTTCCCTATATACGAATTATATTTAGAGGAAGTATTTTTTTCGTGATTTTTTTTTGAATTTTTTTTTGCGGAAATATCCGTTTTGAAAATTTCTGGATTTTTTTTGTGTCTGTGTGTGTGTCTGTCTGTCTGTCTGTCGGTCGGCGCTGTATCTCAAAAACGAATGATCAGAACTGAAAAGCTTTTGGTGAACAATTATAGACCGGAAAATTAAAAAAAAACCATTCAAATAAAAGTTAAAGGGAATGAAAAACTGAATAAGTCTTATTAAAACATATTTTTTATAAAATTCTTAACTTTTGAGAAAAAAAATAAAAATATAAATTTTTGACATTTTTTGCCAATTGCTAATAAATTATTATAGTTACATGAAACGTGTATTACAAATAATTGTAGAAAATTCCAAATTGACCAAATCATTAAGAATAGCCCTTTTGCGTAAACCTCATAGTTTTCGAGTAAAATATAGGGAAAGTACTATCATGGCCACATCACCATTTTATTTATCTTATCTTAAGTGTTAAATGGATTTTTCTTTGACCATACGGGGTTTCGACGCAAGCAAAATTTTTTATAAAGAATAAGTTTTTTTCCTAAAATTCATATTAAAAAAGTTTTTCCTTTAGGAAACCCCATCACTTTACACACTGTATATTAATTAATAAGAATTAGTATTAATTAGTCGTTAAATTAGTGCACGAAAAAAAATAAGCTCAAATTTAATGCAAACAATTAAAGCTTACTTGCCAATTTATTATATAAATACTATGTTAATAATTAATTACAATAGTTGTAAAATATTTTGCTAATTATGAATGTTTTTTTAATGTAATTTGAAAATTGCTTTAAAGCCGAAGAAATTGAAAGACTTACTGAATGGTTTGATAGTGCTACAGGGAAGAAATTCAGTATGCCACTGCAGATTCCTCGACTTAGAAATGGATAGAACTATCAAATTGTACCAGCTATTTAATATCTTCAACAGCAACCATGAGAGAAAGTGCTGAAGAACGAAGACAACGAATCGACAATAATAATTTAAATAGTGCTATTAAAGAAAGTGTTCGCTCTAAATGTAAATATGAAAAAGAAGGGAGCTGTTCTACATTTGAACAATTATTAGTGTATTTGGAAAATATTCCTATACCTCACGAGTGGACTGTTATTAAAACAACTTGTGCTGTTACATTTACTTATTGGACACTTCATCTGTGCTAATTTTGAAATCATTAGCTGCAATTAATACAGAATTAGAATTTTCATTATACAAAGGACAATGCAAGTTATCTACATTTAAAAATAAAACATATTCACTTGCCATTTATAATATGAATAGTTTGAAAGAGATCTTAAATATATTACATTGCAGGTTATTGTGCTAGATGTGCAATAAAGCATTTTAAATGTAATATTTGCCAACAGTATTTAGTATTAGATCAGGAGTTAAATGCTGATGTTTTCGACAAAATTATAATTTCAATAAAAATCTTAACATAGGCGGACTTCAATTTCTCAATTCAGATGCTGTTATGCTTACATATATAACTGTTGATTGTTTAACATCAGAGAAGTACGAAGAATGATTTTTAAATACTTATTCACAAAAGGATGTAGTAATTGATCTCTCTATGCAAGAAATAATAAAATGTGATTTTTGGTTACTGATTTCAGTTGTATAAAAGGTCACAATCATAATGATATTTTGTATTTAATTGTTAAAGCTGCTAAAAATGTTATTAAATAATTATGTTAAAACCAAAAATGATTTTGTTCATAAAAATTGAGAAAAAGAACTGCATAATGCGTTAGCTGATATAAAAATGATATTGTTGCTCTCAATGATAGAATAACTTTGCTTGAAACTGCTGCTGCCTCTACTCATAATAATAATAATATATCGGTTATTTCAACGAGTACTCAAACGGATATCGCACACGAAGTGGAAGAAAGGCAAATCAGATCGCGTAATGTTATTGTCTTTAATGTACCTGAGTCTTCAGGATCCTTGAACGAAAAAATTGAAGCCGACACTCTTACATTAAAAAAATTAATCGATCCTGAAACTTAATTTGCACCCTCGAAAGTCATACGTCTAGGAAAGCCTGAAAATAGACCACGTCCTATAAAACTTGTATTTTCAGAAAGTAAAGAGGCCCTTGACATTTTGAGAGTCACTAGAGCCACTGATACCGGTCATGTTCGCTTCAATAATGACTTGACTCGTTTACAGAGTCTAAGTAATTTACGCGAGGAGTTAGGAAGGCGTAAACAAGAAGGTGAAGTGGACCTAACTATTAGGTATAGTAAAGGCCATCATCCTGAATGTATATTTTCAAAACGTTGGTGGTCTTAAGAGCAAAATAAAAACGTTTATGTTTAATGTTAATTTGTGCTCGTATGATGTTATTGTTTTGGTGGAAATTTGGTTGGATGACACTATTAATAATTCCGAATTTGGACTAAAAATTTTTGTAATATATAGAGCTGATACGTCTTTTCAAAACAGCACAAAAAGTAAAGGCGGTGGAGTGCTAATTGCTGTTCGTAATGAATTAAATAGTACTAATATATTATTTAAGAAAGATATTGAACAGCTCTTTGTTAAGATTAACAACCAAATTATAATTGGCTCGACATACATTCCACCTGCATCCAACATTTCTAAGTATCAGGACCATGCACAGGAAATTGAAATAATCTGCAACGCATATCCAGCTTATGACTTTATATTGTGTGGGGATTATAATCTTCCAAATGCAATCTGGACCAACTCTGGTGATAATATACTACACGAGAACAATATGAGTTATCCCGCGGAGATTATGTCGAACATTTAAAATTTTTACCACTTACATCAGGTAAATGAAGTTCCAAATGATAGGAATGTGTTTTTGGATCTAGTTTTCTCGAATATAATGGATATCAAGGTTTGTGAATCTAGTGATATTTTGTGCAATACAATTGGGATGAGGTATTTTCTGGCAATTGTGTTAATAATAATGTCATTAATTTTAACAGCATTTTATATTATGCTTTTAACTTGTCCGTCCCTGTTAAGTTTTTAAGTCTGTCCAAGTACCCAAGGTGGTTTAATAAAGATTTAATTCGTCTAGCGAAATCTAAAAAGATAGCACATGCAAAATATAAAAATAGCGGATCTAGATACGATTATAATACCTTCAGTCGTTTATGCCAACAATGTTTTAGTTTAAATATATTATTGTACAATAATTACATAAATGGGGTTGAACAGGCTATTAATATCGATCCTGAAAAATTTTGGAAACACCTAAATTTGTGTCGCAAAACGAATGGGTACCCAAAACAAATGTATTTAGGAAATGTTAATAGTGATTCATTAGAACATAGTGTTGACTTATTTGCAACATATTTTGATGAAGTATACAGAAGTCCATCTAATGCATTACCTACGTTGAACAATATAAAATCTATTGACTTGGATAAATTCACGCTGAGTAAACCTATACATACAATGTTCTCCTGCTCACTAAACTCAAGTATATTTCCACACTGCTGGAAGGATAGCTATATTATACCCATTTTTAAAAATGTGTGTAGAGGAAATATCACGAACTATAGAGGTGTCGCTATCCAGTCCGTTCTGCCCAAATTATTAGATAAGTTTATCTCCCAGCAACTTAAATGGACATTCGCCCAGACAGTTGTCGAACAGCAGCATGGAATTGTCCACGGCAGATCAACGGTAACCAACCTATTACTGAACCAATCGTTTCTGTCGGATGCATTGGAGAATGGTTCTCAAGTGGACTCTATATACACTGACATTTCCAAGGCATTCGATAGAGTGCATAATATTTTGTTAGATAAGTTGGAATTAATGGGCTTTGGGAGTGGAATAATATAGTGGTTTCGAAGTTACTTAAGCAACAGAACTCAGCGTGTACGTATTGGTAAATACCTTTCAAAATATATTCAAGTATCATCGGGGGTACCGCAAGGTTCACACTGTGGTCCAATTTTATTTATTCTTTTTATTAATGACATTGGGTCAAGGCTGAGAACTAGCGACTTCCTTCACTGTGCTGATGATCTTAAGATTTTCAGTACTATAAGATCTATAAATGATCAAAAAGCTTTACAAGATGGCCTCAATAGTATTTCTCTATGGTGTAAAGAAAATCAAAATTCGAAATTAGTGCTTACAGCACAGAAGGAAAAAGTTCAGTGCTTTGAAAAGTCTAGGAAATATTCATTATTCTTGTTGGAATGAGTTAACTCAAAGGTAGAATTGCCCGAAACAGAATAAAACTTTACTATTTCTCATTTATTTTGTACAAAATTTCAAAACCGCATCCAGTTGAATTATAATTATTATACTATTCCAAATTTAGAGAGAATGCTTATCTAAAGAATAAACATAAAGTGAAACGGATAAATACTTTAATTTGCTTTCAATAAAAATCAAACTAACAACGCTATTTTGTGGATATTCACTTCTTGATGTTACAATATGAAGAATGTTTTGAGACCATTGACGATTATTTTGTGCATTATTTTCAGACACCAAATATAAAGTACATTCATCTGTAAAACACACACTCTTATTCTCGTTATACTTTTCCATAATAATTTAAGAAAATTTAGATCTTGAATCAGGATCTACTGCTCAGTTCTTTATGATTTTGGCTTTTATAGAGTCGGTAACTATAAGCTTACGCTTGATGTTAGATGTACTGTTATCCTTGCAAAACATTTCTTACAGTTTCTTCAGATTTCCTCCCTTTATTCCCAACAATATGTTCATCGTTTATCCTCAAATTTCTGATCAATTCTAATAATTGTTGATTGACACGGCACTAGACAGGTTTCAAAATTTGTACTGAAAAAGTCGCAAATATCCGCCAAAACTCAATTTGATGATCTGAACTTTTTCTTTTTTGGTGTAAGCACTTATTTTGAATTGAATTATTTGTTTGCGGCTTAATCAATTTAGATGACAAACACTGACATTTTATAGCAACTACTATTTTGAGGATTTTATTATCGAATATTTCTTCACATTCACACTATATTTCGATTAAAACTAAAGATGAAACAAAAATAAAACCTTCGAAATAATGTTAGTAGATAAACGAATCAATCTACTTTTATTTTGATAATTTTCGCCCAATAATAGAGATACAAACTGCAATTGAAAATTTTACATGGGAATTCCCTATGATGCGTCTTCAAATGGGACACACGGTATATATATATATATATATATATATATATATATATATATATATATATATATATATATATATATATATGTGTATATATTGTATTTAATTAAATAATGAATATATATTCTACATTTTATTTATTATTATTGTATTAAACGAGAATATAGTTCATCCGTTGGATCTTCCGTCCTACGTCACAAAATATCGCTTCGAGAAACGACACAAAAACATTGTCTGATAAAGTAAACCAAATGCGTTAGAAAAAGAACGCACTGTAAAACTTTCGTCGTTTTTTGAAGCGATAGTTTGTGATGTACGACGGAAGATCCAACGGACAGACTATATATAGTCCATCCGTTGGATCTTCCGTCCTACGTCACAAAATATCGCTTCGAGAAACGACACAAAAACATTCAGTCTAATAAAGTAAACCAAATGCGTTAGAAAAAGAACGCACTGTAAAACTTTCGTCGATTTTTGAAGCGATAGTTTGTGACGTATGACGGAAGATCCAACGGACAGACTATATCTTAATAACTCGCTTCGCCGGCCGGCGATCAAATGTACGACGCGATGAACGTTGGCCCTCCGCTGTGACGTCATGATTTTAGTTTCCTGTAGTATAAGACGGTGTTGGCAGTGTGGGTTCGTGCGTTATCATGCATAAATATTGCGTCGTCTCCAAGAATATCCGTAAACGGTAAAGCATGGTCTTCTGGAACTTCTGTCAGACACCTATGCCCAGTCAACGTCCCTTCTTGATAAAGACTACCATCACTAATCCTTCACCAAATGGAAGTCGCTTGGCAATATACGCTTGAGCATATCTCTCCCTTTGACGTTGCCATACTCTTACACGCCTATCTGAGCCCGTAAGACAGAATCGCAATTTATCGGAAAACAATACGCGACTCCAATCCGCTAGTTTGAGAAAATAATTTAGCAGCATGAAGTCGTCTTTTAACTGTCCACACACTTATGTTTACATTTTTCACTTTTTGCAGATGATTTCGAAGGGAAACTGCCGATCGGTTTCTAAAAGCACTAGAAACGAGAAAGCGGTCATCTCTAGATGTTGTAGTCTTACCTCGCAATAAACCAGGTCTTTGAGTGAGCAGACCAGTCTCTTTGTACCGGCGCCATACTTGCACACTCGAGAGAGACTTACTCCAACGTTTCGCAATTTCGCGCTGACCGCGGCCGTATAAAGCTGCCACAGTTCGTACCGCAACAACAGGATTTATTCTCATTGCAAAACACTAACATTTACAACAATACACAAACAATTTGAAACTGACAGATGATTCCACAAAAACAAAATCTATGCTGTCCTTAAACTTGCTTTTGTTTCAAAAAAGCATATCAAACTAAACTTAAAGTTAATGCTTGTTGCGCTACACTCTTGATGGAAACAGATATTAATTTTAGCTGGAGAATAACACTTGTTTTGTTCCATTTTGTTTTTATTTTCAGTTGCCTGACACGTGATTCGGTCTTCGCAGACCATTATCAAACTGAAAATAAAAACAAAATGAACAAAACAAGAGTTATTCTCCACCTAATACAAACTAAACTTAAACAAAAACGTTTATTTTTAAGTGACTCGAGTTTCGATCATTAACTTATCATTATCAAACTTTAAGTTTGATAATGATCAGTTAAAACTTTAAGTTTGATAATGATCTGTTAACGCCTCAACCATTAATCAATCAAACTAAACTTGTTCATTGTCATTACTTAGCATATCAAATTAAAATTGTTTATTTTCGTTACTTTAAAGGAACTTTGAACAACAATATTTTATATTCAACCAATACGTTAGTAAAGTGAAAATAGAAAAAACACGTATAAAAACTAAAAAATTTTAAAATAACTTCAATTAACGGATTGACCCTTCTTTTATGCTTAGCAGTGTATTTGAATTATTGATGGTAATAAATTGAATAACTCTTATTTAAATAAACATTGACATTCACATCATAAAATAACTCCAAGTAAATTGGTCAAAAATAGCCACTAGTAATGGCAAAAATATTGCCTCAATGGTAATAATCATCTCCTGGTCATCATCGGCTACAGGAAAAATGGTTTGAGTGGAAGAACACTGCCATGTGAACTCCGCCTTCAAGTCTTGCGATCTAAATTCAAGTTATTTTAAATGTATCTTATTTTGTATATTTTTTGTAAGACTTGTAAAATCAATAAACTAAACTAAACTAAACTAAACTAAACTTTTGTAAGAATGTATTTTGTGGTTTGAAAATACAACTGAAAATTTGTTATTGTTATTATTAATTAATTAATATAAGTATCAATACTAAAACAATTAATAATTAAATTAATAGAAATATTCAAAGTAAATTAACAAAATGTAACTTTCACGTACAGGAATAGATACAGGTTATTAATTAATACAAAGAAAACACACAAAAACGGAGAATACATAATACTCAATAACTATAATATTTATAAATTAAATAGAAGTATTCTTTGGTCATTGAGATTAAATTAGTCAAATATTAAATAATATAAATCAGGTACAGGCGAGTGTTTTCTTATATTATGGAATTAAAACAGCTAAACATATCCTTTTATAAACTACAGTATTTATCTAGCTTAAAGAGACTATATATATTTATTTAAATAAATATAGAATTTAGTGACTCAAAATCGTATTTACATGTTTTCAGACCTGATCGTAATTGACATTGAGAACTTACTCAATTAATAGTAGTGGAGAATCTTACTAAGGTTTCTTTATTTAATAATGTAAATATAAATGTACTTCCTTAGAATTTATTTAATTTATATCGCGACCGGTTTCGGTGGTTAAGCCATCATCGGGCGAAAGTGGAATATATAACATATATGTATCTTTGCTATTTTATAATGTGTATATAATAATGCTTATTATATCTAGCTTAAAATTAAAATTAAAATTATTTACAATGTGTCTGTGAATTTGTTGGGTTGTATTTTATACATGTTCTGTGCGTTGTGTTTGTGTGTGTATTGTGTATATGTGCTAATGTTGTATGTGTGTGTTTATTGCGTTATGTGTTTGGATTAGTGTTTAGTTACTTACTTGTCTTGTGGCATTTGTTTGTTTATGTTCGTTTTTCTTTTCATACCAGGTTGATTTGTTCGTGGTTGTTATTTGTTATATTGCAAGCCTATACTAGTTTGTAATTATTATGTTATGATTGGATTTATATATTATGGTGTGTTTTATTTGTAGGTTATGTCGTTCGTTGTTGTATTAGTGTATGTTGTTTTATTATTATTGATTTATTACTTACTTGTATGGTTGTTTTATTTTATTTATACGTATTTGTACCAATTTTTGTGTGGTTTTTGTGTTTTATATTGATGTGTTTCGTCTGCGCGCGTGTGTAGTTGCATATGTGGAAAATGGTTTTAACTTTTTGAAAACTGGTTCTGTGTCCAGTAGTATTTGATCGTTTAATGATATTTTTAATAGGTTATATATGTTTTTTCTATTTCCAGGTTTTCTAGCAGGTTTAGTTTAAATGTTTTTTTTTCTGTTGGTGCAGCACTTCTTTGTTATTGGGGTCATTGCAATGGTGGTTGTTAACCCTTAAGTGGCGTCCGTAGTTTGATGTTGTGACGTTTCTCTTATGTTCTTTGACTCTTTTTTCAATGCTTCTACCTGTTTCGCCGATGTTTGTTGCGTTACAATTATCGAATGCTGGCTTATATACTCCGCTTTTTTGTAAGATATTAGTTTTCTCTTTGAAGGATGGTAGTATGTTTTGTAGTTTGTTGTAAGTTTTGAATGCTGCTTTTATTTTGTTTTTTTTGAAGTATTTTAGCTATTTTAAGGCTTATTGTCCCGTTATATAGTAGTTTTCGATATGTAACGTTATTTTCTCCTTTATCTGAATTTGAGGTAAGTTTGATTACGGGTTGTTTTGTTTTGTTGATTATTTTGTCTATTAAGTGTATTGGGAATTTGTGTTTTTGTGCTGGTTCTATAATGGTATCGTATGCTATTTTGTAGTTTTCATTATTCATGTGGATGTTATTTAGTCTATGTCCTAGGCTGTGGATACATGCAAATTTATGTCTAGGGAGGTGGTGGGATGTATATGGGATAATAGTGGCGCTGTGTGTCGGTTTTCTGTATATATTGTATTCTAACTTTGTGTTATTCTTAGTAATAGTTATGTCCAAATAGTTAATTTTGTTGTTATTTTCTATTTCAGTTGTGAATGTTATGTTTTTGTAAAGTTTGTTGGTGTATGTTTTAAAATCTTAGATTTTATATTTTGGTCCTTCCCATATGCATAAGATATCGCCGATATATTGTTACCATAATTTGATGTATTGTCGGTAGGGTTTATTGTTTGGGAGTATTTTGGTGTCTATGGTTTTATTGATAAAATAATCTGCTAGATATCCTGATGTGGGCGATCCCATGTGTAAGCCATCGGTCATTTGATAGATTTTATTGTTAAAAATGCAGAAGTTTTGTTGTGTGTTGTGTTTTATGATATTTATTATATGGTCGATTAGTTGTGTCAAGTCTTCGGTAAGAAATTCTATTGTCTCTTCTGTTGGGATGTAGATTGATTATGTCGAATGATATGATGGTTGTATCTGGAGTTATTATTGTATTATTTAGTTCTTGTATAAGTTCGAATGTATTTTTTATAGTTGTGTGTGGGTTTTAAACTGGGGAAGTTGTGTAATATTTTTAAGGATGTTTTGGCGAGTGTTTCTGCAGGAGTGTTGGTATTATCAGTTATGGGTCTTATGGGGTGGTTGGTTTTATGTAATTTTATAGTGCCATGTAGGGTGGGAAATGTAGGGTTCATTGGTGTTTTTGGTATGTGATTGTTGTATTTTTGCATGGTGGTTTTTGTTTCTTCGATAATATTTTTCGTTTTTTGTATGTATTTATTTAGTGGGTTTCTTTTTATTTCTGTCTAGTAATTTTTGTGTATGAATGTGATCAGTTTTTGTATGTAGTCATTTTGTTTTATGATAATCATTCCTGGGTTTTTGTCTCCTTTTACTATTATGCTGTTATTTCTTATAAGTTTAATATGTATCGATTTTATTGTATCTTTTTCTGTTTTGTGTCCTTTTTTGTATTTTTAGTAGATTTTAATATATTTTGTGTATTTTCGTATTTGGTTAGAATAGGTGTATTTTTTCTGTTATAGTTAACATAATAATCACAAACTATTATAGGTTTACAATATAACAAATAACAACCGAGAACAAATCAACTAGACATGACAAGAAAAACGAACATAAACAAACTGTGATATGCCGGGATCGGTTGTTGAATGCAGACTCTTCCAGTGGTACAGCTCAGCCTCGGGTTGACATCAATTATACTCGGATATTACAAATAAGTGGTACTTTATTATACATAGTATAATATACACAACTATGGACGGTTACATCGTCGTTCTTAGTCTAGCGTAGTCTAAATCAGTCTCTGACAGTCTATATCTATCTATATCTTAATCTAATACAAAAATGTCTTATATACTAACTATTTCTAGGGCACGAGCCTGATGCAAGTAAACATCCTTGCATTAGGTCGTTATCGCCAGTTCATGGGAACCGGGTATTGACAAACTCAGCATTTCCTCAAGAAATGTTTATTGCTGCGTCAATGCCTGTTTACTATTATAATTCATAACAATAACATTATGCGTATATTTACTAAACACAATTTATAATAGTAAACGACGAACGGATTACATTACAAAACAAATGCCACAAGACTAGTAAGTAACTAAACACTAATCCAAACACATAACACAATAAACACACACATACAACATTAGCACACATACACAATACACACACAAACACAACACACAGTAAATGTATAAAATACAACCCAACAAATTCACACACACATTGTAAATAATTTTAATTTTAAGCTAGATATAAGCATTAGTATTATATACACATTATAAAATAGCAAAGAAACATATATGTTATATATATATTATATATATAGTTTCGCCCGAAAATGTCTTAACCGCCAAAACCGGTCGCGATATAAATTAAATAAATTGTAAGGAAGTACAGTTATATTTACATTATTAAATAAAATTACTCAATTAAGTTTTTATGTATATTCTATAGTATAAATTGAATTAAGTTTATTTATTAATATAATCATACGGTAATTTAACATTTTCATACAGGTTTTTGATTATAAGCATGGTAGCCACCGTTCCTAATACAGTTACATATATTGATTAAATTTATTAATATAATATAAAATGCTCTCGCTTAAAGTATTTCAATATATCAAAGGCAAAAGGAACTAACTTAGCATTATACTGATACTCCAGATCAATAAATGCTACTTGAAGTGGATAAAAAATAAATTTTAAAATATTTATATTTTTAGAAGCACATTAAGAGGCCAAATAAGTTGCGGCGATGAAATCTGTACCAGCTGTACCTACATTTTTACGCATTCACATCAAAGAACAGGCAACATGATGAAGGAAAGCTCGACAAAATATTTAAAGACGCTCTTTGAAATGCCAGTAGATACCCTCGCTGAAAAATATATTAGTAACCAGAAAGCCTCTAAGACATTGTATATGTCAATGCCTTAGACTTAGGAACAAAGCAAAATATTATCCACTCGGGCTGAAAGATCACCGGTCGATAGCCATGAAACGGGAGAAGACAATTATATCAGAATTCATTTTATTTTATTTTATACATTACATGTATTATAATTTATTATCCACATATCTACTGGTAAATCAAAAGCAGATTTTTTAATTCAGTGAATAAAAGATTAGGAAATACGATTTATGTTAATATTATTTTATATAATTAAAATAAAAATTTTAATTCGAATATTAAAAATTACGAACTTGATCGATCGGCGATAATTTGATATTACTTAAATTGGTTTATACTTGTGTGTGTTTAGCATAACTTATTTAACGAGCTGTGATACAGCAAGGCACGTGTCTGGGGATTACCATTACATAATAACTTATCTTGGCGATAGAATGAGTGAGGCTAAATTAATTTAAAAAATGAAACTGTATAATGCACAAAATTAAGAAAACTTTTATAATTAATTTACTACTCTAAAGTAGCACAAATCTTTTTTTATTAATAATTCTCCCAACTAAATGATAAAAAATTCATAAAATAATTGTTTATATATCTTTTAAAATAAAACAAATAAAACAATTAATTTAATTAATATATGTACGTACTAATAGAGTAAAAATTACGTTTCCATAAAAAAAGAAAATTTTATAAATTTTTTTAAAACTTATGACAGATAAAAATGCGGTTACGAAAAAGTGCTAGAATTAAATAGTAATACTATGCATGGTGTGCGTTACCAATGATTTAACACGTTAAAAATTGCTGTGTAATTGATGCAATGAGACCACGTACGGCGATTTTTAATGTGTTAAATCAAATGTTTAGTATTCAATCTGAATGTAATGGTAATAAGTAAATTTCAAATATGGTCCATAATTATAGTTTTTAACTATGTTGTTACAATAAAATTCCTGTGTTGTTCAATGTGCGGTTTCGTTATACATAATTTGTACTCCCTCAGAAGAGATTAAAATAAATACTAAAGCTTGGTATATGATTCATTAGTAGTGAAGAGATATGCATTTTGCATAAAATGGATTTCCAAGTGGGGGTAGTTGTTGGGTGTCGTCTAGTTTATTAAGATTTTCGGTATGTTGTTCTATTTCAATCGTCTCGCGGATAATCCTCTTCATGAGGAACACGCGCTGACAAACGTATTATGAAAAAATATTTTATTTTACTGTTTCGAATAAAATATATACAGGGTCACTGACGAAAAACCTTTCGTGCTGTATCTCGCGTATTTCTTATCAGATTTTAATAAATAAAACATCAAATTAAATCATTTTTAAACGGGTGTGAAGTTAGCAATAGATTCCAGCAATAGATTTCGTTAGCCTAAATTTCATTAAAATAGAATAATTACCATAAAACCTTAATGGTTAAAATAAAATATATCGTCATTAAATGCTTAAAAAATATATCAGCCCCTATTTTCACCCCCCTAAGACTACCCTCACAGCCCCCAAAATGTAGGCCCTGTCTTTTTAAAAGAAGACATGCACACATAAAAATTCTAAAATTACCAACACATTCTACATACCCTCCAGAATCATAATCAAGAAAAAACCGCGGACACCCCCCCATTTTTTCGAGAAAAAAAAATCATTTGTCTAACACTGCGCTCCCGGCTCCTATGTTTCATCCCTAAATGCATTTTTTTCAATAAAGACATGCACCCATAAAAATTCTAAAATTATTAACACATTCTACACACCCTCCAGAATCATAATCAAGAAAAAAACGCGGACACCCCCCCCATTTTTTCGAGAAAAAAAATCATTTGTCTAACACTGCGCGCCCGGCTCCTATGTTTCATCCCTAAATGCATTTTTTTCAATAAAGACATGCACCCATAAAAATATAAAAATTCTAAAATTATTAACACATTCTACACACCCTCCAGAATCATAATCAAGAAAAAAACGCGGACACCCCCCCCCATTTTTTCGAGAAAAAAAATCATTTGTCTAACACTGCGCGCCCGGCTCCTATGTTTCATCCCTAAATGCATTTTTTTCAATAAAGACATGCACCCATAAAAATTATAAAATTACCATCACATTTTACACACCCTCCAGAATCATAATCAAGAAAAAACCGCGGACACCCCCCCCATTTTTTCGAGAAAAAAAATCATTTGTCTAACACTGCGCTCCCGGCTCCTATGTTTCATCCCTAAATGCATTTTTTTCAATAAAGACATGCACCCATAAAAATTCTAAAATTATTAACACATTCTACACACCCTCCAGAATCATAATCAAGAAAAAAACGCGGACACCCCCCCCCCCATTTTTTCGAGAAAAAAAATCATTTGTCTAACACTGCGCGCCCGGCTCCTATGTTTCATCCCTAAATGCATTTTTTTCAATAAAGACATGCACACATAAAAATTCTAAAATTACCAACACATTCTACACACCCTCCAGAATCATAATCAAGAAAAAACCGCGGACACCCCCCCCATTTTTTCGAGAAAAAAAATCATTTGTCTAACACTGCGCTCCCGGCTCCTATGTTTCATCCCTAAATGCATTTTTTTCAATAAAGACATGCACCCATAAAAATTCTAGAATTATTAGCACATTCTACACACCCTCCAGAATCATAATCAAGAAAAAAACGCGGACACCCTCCCCCATTTTTTCGAGAAAAAAAGTCATTTGTCTAACACTGCGCGGCCGGCTCCTATGTTTCATCCCTAAATGCATTTTTTTCAATAAAGACATGCACCCATAAAAATTCTAAAATTACCATCACATTTTACACACCCTCCAGAATCATAATCAAGAAAAAACCGCGGACACCCCCCCATTTTTTCGAGAAAAAAAATCATTTGTCTAACACTGCGCTCCCGGCTCCTATGTTTCATCCCTAAATGCATTTTTTTCAATAAAGACATGCACCCATAAAAATTCTAAAATTATTAACACATTCTAAACACCCTCCAGAATCATAATCAAGAAAAAAACGGGGACACCCCCCCCCATTTTTTCGAGAAAAAAAATCATTTGTCTAACACTGCGCGCCCGGCTCCTATGTTTCATCCCTAAATGCATTTTTCTCAATAAAGACATGCACCCATAAAAATTCTAAAATTATTAACACATTCAACACACCCTGCAGAATCATAATCAAGAAAAAAACGCGGACACCCCCCCATTTTTTCGAGAAAAAAAATCATTTGTCTAACACTGCGCGCCCGGCTCCTATGTTTCATCCCTAAATGCATTTTTTTCAATAAAGACATGCACCTATAAATATTCTAAAACTACCAACACATTCTACACACCCTCCAGAATCATAATCAAGAAAAAAACGCGGACACTCCCCCCCATTTTTTCGAGAAAAAAAATCATTTGTCTAACACTGCGCGCCCGGCTCCTATGTTTCATCCCTAAATGCATTTTTTTCAATAAAGACATGCACACATAAAAATTCTAAAATTACCAACACTTTCTACACACGCTCCAGAATCATAATCAAGAAAAAACCGCGGATACCCCCCCCATTTTTTCGAGAAAAAAATAATTTGTCTAACACTGCGCTCCCGGCTCCTATATTTCATCCCTAAATGCATTTTTTTCAATAAAGACATGCACACATAAAAATTCTAAAATTATTAACACATTCTACACACGCTCCAGAATCATAATCAAGAAAAAACCGCGGATACCCCCCCCATTTTTTCGAGAAAAAAATAATTTGTCTAACACTGCGCTCCCGGCTCCTATATTTCATCCCTAAATGCATTTTTTTCAATAAAGACATGCACCCATAAAAATTCTAAAATTATTAACACATTCTACACACCCTCCAGAATCATAATCAAGAAAAAAACGCGGACACTGCCCCCCATTTTTTCGAGAAAAAAAATCATTTGTCTAACACTGCGCTCCCGGCTCCTATGTTTCATCCCTAAATGCATTTTTTTCAATAAAGACATGCACCCATAAAAATTCTAAAATTATTAACACATTCTACACACCCTCCACAATCATAATAAAGAAAAAAACGCGGACACTCCCCCCATTTTTTCGAGAAAAAAAATGATTTGTCTAACACTGCGCGCCCGGCTCCTATGTTTCATCCCTAAATGCATTTTTTTCAATAAAGACATGCACCCATAAAAATTCTAAAATTATTAACACATTCAACACACCCTGCAGAATCATAATCAAGAAAAAAACGCGGACACGCCCCCCTCATTTTTTCGAGAAAAAAATCATTTGTCTACCACTGCGCGCCCGGCTCCTATGTTTCATCCCTAAATGCAGTTTTTTCAATAAAGACATGCACCTATAAAAATTCTAAAATTACCAACACATTCTACACACCCTCCACAATCATAATCAAGAAAAAAACGCGGACACATCCCCCATTTTTTCGAGAAAAAAAATCATTTGTCTAACACTGCGCGCCCGGCTCCTATGTTTCATCCCTAAATGCATTTTTTTCAATAAAGATATGCACCCATAAAAATTCTAAAATTATTAGCACATTCAACACACCCTGCAGAATCATAATCAAGAAAAAAACGCGGACAGACCCCCCATTTTTTCGAGAAAAAAAATCATTTGTCTAACACTGCGCGCCCGGCTCCTATGTTTCATCCCTAAATGCATTTTTTTCAATAAAGACATGCACTCATAAAAATTCTAAAATTATTAACACATTCAACACACCCTGCAGAATCATAATCAAGAAAAAAACGCGGACACGCCCCCCCATTTTTTCGAGAAAAAAAATCATTTGTCTAACACTGCGCGCCCGGCTCCTATGTTTCATCCCTAAATGCATTTTTTTCAATAAAGACATGCACCCATAAAAATTCTAAAATTATTAACACATTCAACACACTCTGAAGAATCATAATCAAGAAAAAAACGCGGACACGCCCCCCCATTTTTTCGAGAAAAAAAATCATTTGTCTAACACTGCGCGCCCGGCTCCTATGTTTCATCCCTAAATGCATTTTTTTCAATAAAGACATGCACCCATAAAAATTCTAAAATTATTAGCACATTCAACACACCCTTGAAAATCATAATCAAGAAAAAAAACGCGGACGAACCCCCCAATTTTTTCGAGAAAAAAAAAATATTTGTCTAACACTGCGCGCCCGGCTCCTATGTTTCATCCCTAAATGCATTTTTTTTCAATAAAGACATGCACCCATAAAAATTCTAAAATTATTAACACATTCAACACACCCTGCAGAATCATAATCAATAAAAAAACGCGGACACTCCCCCCCATTTTTTCGAGAAAAAAAATCATTTGTCTAACACTGCGCGCCCGGCTCCTATGTTTCATCCCTAAATGCAATTTTTTCAATAAAGACATGCACCCATAAAAATTCTAAAATTACCATCACATTCTACACACCCTCCAGAATCATAATCAAGAAAAAACCGCGGACACACCCTCCCCATTGTTTCGAGCAAAATCGAGGAAATCAGCTATTATAGAAATAAGTTGTGAATGTTAAAAGTCAGTTTTTGCTCGTGACAATTTAAATCACGTGATAAAGTTTTCATAATGGCAATGATGACACATTTAATTGTCAGTAGTTCATCAAATAATTTCAACTCCAGTAACAAAACTTATTAAAATTGTGCCAAAAATAATAAATTGAAAGCACAAAACGAACAGAAAAAGCGCATCAGCACTATAAAGCTGAGACTGATATATTACAAGGACTGTGATAATTCGGATTTAAGTACATATTTTATATATGTACAATGTGCCTGGTCTAATTTGGAATATTCGAAATTATTATTAGATTAGTTTGCCAAGAAATTAAACTTTTAATCAACTACCGGACTATTTTGAATAGACAAAATATTGAAAAATCTAAAATCTATGGGATAAAAAATTTGTTCGTTAATGGAAGCAAAATTCTCAATTCATATTGTTGCTTCTAAAATGGCAATAACAAAATTCAAAAAGTAACATTTGTGTACCTGGAAGACCACTGGGTAATCTTCCTGTGTAAAAAATTCCATCCTTCATCCCAATGCAATGGTCACATGGAGTATGGTATATTAAATTGAGATTTAACCATAACGTAACTTATGACTTTGATTCTTAGCAGTGATATATGGTAGATGTAGATTATATCCCAATAAAAAGCCTGGTTTGTGAATCATACGATCATTTACTAATTAGTATAAATATAAATTATTTATAGTTCTTATTACCAAATATATAACACTGCTGGGATGTTCCCAAATAACATTTATTTATTGTTACTTTTTTTAACTAAACACAGTTCGCAAACTTCATAAAATTTCGGTTCGAAAACACAAATTGTACAGCAATGTCGGTGACATTCATGACACTTAATATCAGCGTTTTGTTCGCCGCAATATAGACAAAGTTTGGTTATATCGTCCGAACTGTTTATTATCAGGTTTTTCATTGTAGTGCGGTAAGCAAATTCATTTAAATTAAGTTCCCAATCCAAATCATTGAGTAAGACATCACAATAATATAAAATATATAAACCGCAATTGTAGGAGTCCGTTTGGATTGGATATTTATGTTTATTGTCAGTTACATTTTTTATTGATGCACTCAACCCTAAACTGTATAAATATGGTGCTATATTTTTAAAATGAGATTTTGCTGAACGGCTACTTCTACTTAAAGGATCGAAATACAATACGTTTTGATTATTCAAATTGATATAAAAGTGTCCAATGCGAATTGCATAAAATAGGGAAAAGGGCTATATTTTCATTTATTTTCTGTTTTGCCGTTAATGAATTTTCCATAATTCGTTGTACTTCTGCTTGCATAAAAACTTTAGCATTTTTATTTTTTACAAGGATCATCAAAATAAAATCAATTAAAAAATTATCTAGCCACATTTCTTCGTTAGGAGCGTTAATATTTAGCGTTATATAACTCTCAAAATACAATTTTTCATTCCCGTAGCGGGATACTACGTAATTTCTGCTTAACTTTGGTACAAATGACTCGCTAAAATTATAAGTTATGGATTTTTTACTTATTTTGGGAATATTTTGTTTTAATTTTGATATAGTTTGAGCTTTAAAGTAATTGTGTTTTACTTTCCTTCTCTTGCTCCATGATTCCTCTACAACTGCTTTTGAGCATTTTGATTTCACGGCACATCTTTTCCTTTTTATGTTGTACATAGATTCGCGATACTCGTTTAAAGTATAATCACGAATTTTTCTAATAAATCTATATGGTTTGCAATGAAGGTTTCCCTGCAATATATTATTTTTTACAATCCCAAACCAATTTTCCGCTAGAGAATTATTTTGTTTTTTGCAAAGTAGGCTTGTCCACATAGGAATAAAAGGAATGAAATGTTTAAGAAATAAAGACGCAAATTCTAACGAATAATACGAATTTTTCTTTAACGCAAAGTTATTTTTTTCAACTGGTATATTGTCACAAATTATTCTGAAATATTGATAAAACTTATTATTTTCGTATAATGTATTCAATGTGGTCCTATCAATATCTGAAATTATATCATCTTCTATATCTTGTAGTTTGCTTTCCAAGGAATATAATTTTTCTAAAAGAGTTTTAAATAAATTAGTTTCAAATTTACTAAGTAATATAATGAAAAAGCTTTCCAAAGAACATTTTATGCTTGCAAAATTATCTAAGCAATAAAAAGAAGCAATGATTTCTTTTAAAATTCTTCTGATATATTTATCGTCATAAAATTTATTAACATCCCTAGTCATCAATTTGATTATGTGAGCGTAGCAGAGTTTCATTATTATAATATTTTTTGGAATTTCATTGCCGTTTACAATTTCAAATACATAATTTAAATAAACGTTTAAATCCATCTCATTCCAGGCCTCGCTTATTGCATTCATAATTGCGAAACTCATATCGAAAGTTACAACAGTGAAAGCTGGCCAAAAATTATTTTTTATAAAATAATATTTAGTCTCTAATAGCCAAGCTGCAATTGTACCTGTATCATGACGTGCAGATATCATTTCAAATGCGGGTAGTAATCTTTTATTTTTCATTTGGATTACTCCAGCATAATACAACACTCTTTTTGACGTGACATAGGGTTTCTTAACTACAGCCCCTGTAGCGTCAACATATACTACACTTGGCGAGCCATCTTGATAACATCTTTTAGTGATAAATATTTGTTCCTTGCTAATTAAATGAATATACAAAGGTTGGCCGATTTTATAAATATATTCTTCATGCTCTCTTTGCATTAAAGCCAAGTCATATATGTCGTCTTTTACTCTATCAAGTTTAGCTATAGCATCCGTCCTTATTTTCCTATAAACTGAGTCTGATTTTATTTTATTTAAGTTTAAACTTTTTTCCAAATTGTGACAACTTTGTTTTACATTTTCAATGCGCACTTTTAGGCAAGTTGATGTTTTTAGAGAATTACCCAACAGAGTTCTTTCTACACCTCTAACTTCTCGCGTTAGTTCCTCTTTGTGACAATAATTATACGACGTACTAAATACCCTAACATCGAGGCCAGAATTAAATTTGCAAATAAATTTAAATTTTTTACAACCAACCTGTCCACAGTAGCAATAAATTGCAATGCCAGTTTTTAGGTAATTACAAGAGCGGATATTCACAATACATGTATTACATAATATTTTTAATTTTTCGATTAAAACAAAATGATATGTATAAGTGTTTAATGTTTTATCACTTTGATTATAAATTAACTTAAATTCTTCTTCACTCAAATGAAAACTCCCTAAATAAACGTTATATTTGTTATTCATGGCTAATTGGGCTACATTTTTTTGTATTCACAGGTAGTAATTGTTGATTAAGTATAGGATATTTAAATAGTTCTTGTAATTTTTCACTAATTTTTTCATCTTCTCTTGATACATCAACTACGTTTGTAAAAGTTTCATCCAATGTTTCATCTAATCTTTCATTTTTAATTTCCATTGCCAATAATGGACTAACTATAGTTCTTTTATTTTCATGTGGTTTATTATTTTGAAGTGTTGAATCGTTTATAATACATATTTCTTTGACTTGTAAATCTTCTCGATCATTAACTTTTAATTCTTTTAAACTATCGATATAACACTTTTTCAGACGACTGACTATATTCAAATTATTTTTTTTAGTGCTTCATAAATACGAAGCCGGAATAGCCTACTACCATTACTATATAATTTTTGTGCAGCAGAAAATATAATCGGATCGGACACCTTTATATTTTGTACCATATATATTTTATTTGATACGAAAAACATAAATATTTGTTCCGCTTTATTTTCCATTTTGTTCTCTTAATAGAACCAAGCGAATGTTGAAGACTGACAATATAAATTTATACTAGTCTTTATAATTTGAAATAATGAAAATATAATAATGCAAATTTCACACACACGACAAGATAATGTATATAATGTAATCAAAGATAAATATAAAAGTTATACTTTACTTGGGGTTTTATCGTTTGTAAAAGGTGGCAGCGGAGTCGACTTCGACACGAATTCGATAAGGAGTAAAATTACGTTTCTTAATAATTAATAATTAAAAAAAAAAATAATTAGAATTTTTGATGATACAGTGGAAGTTCTCCTGGGCGTCAATTCACGAGCTGAAAGGGGAATTATATTTTTAATTCAAATTACCACATAATAATTACAACCCTTAATATAAGAGCTTTACATTGAAATTTTAGGATTTCTAGCTATTTGTTTTTCCTTATTCCGAGCTTAATATATCTGCTGGATTTTTTTACAGATTAATTATTACAAGAAATTGGTAATAATCTCATTTTTAATGTAGCACCCTACACATTATTGATCACTTCTATCGCTCATTCAATTTCAAAAGTATTTTATAAATTTTGGCCTTTTTAATTTTTCTGCTCTTAAAGGATGGATAGATCCGTTAATACATAACTAAAGTGTTTTATGAGCTAAAATGTGTGTCTAGGTATATCTCAAAAAGGAATACGGGTTTAAAATTAAAAAAATAATTTTAATAAAGTTTATTCAAAATCACCCTAGTATTTCACAAAAATCCGTTTTACCATCAAATCGGAGATCGGACATAAAATTACATAATGGCCAATAGGGGTGTTCAATTATGCAAATTAATAATCTATTTTTAATAATCGATTGATTGATCAATAAAATAGTCGATTAAACTACTGATGAAATAATCGATTATTCAAGTAATAAGAAAATAAAATAAAATTTTATAAATAACTTTTGGCATTCGAATTATGGATCATTGAATGTAATGAAAATAATGTAATTGTATTGCCCTACGGATATTTAAGAAACCTATATATATAAGTTAACATTCGTGGACTTACTTCAGAGTTTTTAAAAACAATTTATTATTACGACGGACATGTACAGAGTACGAGTTCTAACTATACAATTAATTCTAATAAGGAAATACGGGCTATTTATAATATAATTCTTACAAGCTAGGCAAAATATATGATAGACTAAGCATAAATATAATTAATGCGCAATAAAATAATAATATTCATATTAAATGAAAACAAAGGATTGTTTATATAACAGTACACTCATTGTTCTTAATCAAAAGGAGCGTTATTGTGGACGGCAGGTAACTAACATGGCTTTTACTTTATCGTTAATATTTGGTAAATTATCTCTATTTTGATTTTGTTTATTTATTGTTTTCTCTTTATTTTCAACAAGCTTTTCATTAATTGTAGTATACATTAATCTTACTTTTTCTTTGTGATTTGTAATGTAGTTGTTAAAAATTTTGTTTTCTATCTCAATATCAAATGGGGAATTATTTTCTAAGTGACCTGAAATAATTTCAATGGGTTTTAACCTCGTAACTGAATGAATTGAGTTATTATATCCTAAAACAGCGTATAATATTTTTGTTTCTGCTGACTCTGATTTTAATGATTTTTGAGCATTTAGGACTCGAACGTGTTCAATTATTGTTGAATGAACTCTTTCAATTAATCCATTTGATTCTGGATGTTGGCTACTTATAAAATGTAATTTAATTTTATGTAATTCTAATAATTCTTTTATTAATGAATTTTTGAATTCTAGATGGTTATCAGCTACAATTTGTGCTGGTATACCATGATGTGAAAAAAAACGAATTAATTTGTTTGCAATTTCGACAGCTTGATAAGATTCTAATTGATACATCTGCGCGTATTTAGAGAAAGCATCTACAATAGTTAAAAATTTGGATCCCTCGATCGCGATACAGTCGATATGAATTATTTCAAAGGGTTTCACCGGTGTAGGTGTAATATTAAATTTTAATTTTAGTGGATTTCTATCGAATTTACTTGACAAACATATTTCACAATTATTTATGAAATTTTGGACTGTATTTTTCATATTAGGCCAATAAAAATATCTTTTAATTTCGGCATATGTTTCGTCAATGCCTCTATGATTTAATTTACTATCGTGGTACAATTTGACAGTGTTAATAGTCTCATCTTCATTTTCAATATCTAATAATTTTTCTGTACATTTTACCAAATTTAGTTGTGAGTTTTTGAAATAAGTTTGAATTACAACACAAAATTTTTCATATACATCGCTATCAAAATATAAGTGATATTTTACCTTTGGAGCGATATATTCTTTAATAAAATCTATTACATCTTTCTCAAAGTTATTTTTGGAAAATTGAACATGAATACGTAACTTTTTATTATTATATAAGACCTCACGTTTTGGTTTTGCGGGTGAATAATTTACTTCACTAATTATAATTTGATTATCGCCAATATTTACAGGCTTTTCTAAAATTGGGATGGTGGTAATAGGGTTTTCAAGATTTGAGTGAACCGTTTCGCCATCATTATCATTTATTAATTCATCTAAAAATCATCTATGTTATCTTGATCACCAACTTCGGCAATTATTGATTGATTATCGTCTTCAATTACATTATTATTATCAAGAAGTGATTCGTCAAAATTATCTACATAATATTTGTCATTATGGTCTGTTATGTGATTAAGTTCAACTCTTGATAGAGCATCAGCATTTTTATTCATTGCATTTATATGTGATCGCTGGTTTAAAAACTGATCAGATTTATATAATCTAAACCTATTTTAAGTATTACTATTATAGCTATTATTAATATTCCTACCAATTTTCTTTTTATTGAGAACATTAGCTTCTTTTATTTGATTGATATTTGTATCAGATAAATTATTTCTACTACTATTATTACTATTACGTTTCTGATATTTCTTATTATTTCCCACGTTGAAATTATTTTCGTTTGTATAATTCTTATTAAACTTATTATTTATATTTTGTCTGCGCATTGCTTTAATGTGTTGATCCTTTTGCTTACGGATCGGCGGGTACCTATACGATTTAGTGTACACCAGAATTTCATCGTTTGTGAGTATACGATGCTTAATTTCATTTGTAAAAGTTAACCCTGTATTAATTATATGGAAAATATCTGAATATTCCTTAATTAAATTAGTAATTTGCTGTCTTTCTTCATTATTCATATGCGCTGAACGAATGAGAGACAAGTCAAATTTTATTTTGTTTGTATCAATTAAATTTAAATTGGGTGATTGATTAAGATCATATTCGTTGATCTTATCGACATCCAATGGGTTTAAGAACACCTTAAAAGGGTTATTGTTAGGGTTAACTGTTTTTACATTTGGAGGCACACTGTGGTGTCTCAATATTTGAACCATAATTAATGTATGGAATTATAATGTCACCATTTTCGACATTTTTAATATCTACTTCTACAACTGTTTCAGACCTACCAGCTACTACTATACACTTCGTATACTGGAGTTCATTGAACTTGTTTAAATAATTAATATTTATTTCGCATCCCGGTGCGATTAATTGATCTTTATTTAAATCAATATGGGCATTTAAAAGTTTTAGATTATCGATGCCTAATAACATATCGAATTCCGTGTGGAAATTCAGAATATGGAATATTAAATTTTTTGAGGATTCGGTTCTAAATAAATGACTTAGGCTAATTTTTGTACTATAGTTACCTTGTGTTGAACCGTTAATAGTAGTCACATTAAATGGACATTTAAAAATTTGATTTTTAAAGAACTTATTAGCTATTCCCAGATTTACGAAAGAGCGTGTGCTCCCAGTATCAATTAATATTTTGAGTTTATTTTTAGTTTCTATTATATGGGGAAGATAGCTTTCATTATTTTTAATACCTAAGAATTCCAGTTGTTCTCTGGGTTTTCCGAGGCGTTTTCGCCTAAAAAAGAATTGTTTTGCTCGACATTATATAATTCTTGTGCCGTATAATTTAATTTTCGATTATTATTTGGATTAATAGTCGAGGTAGACATCGGGGTTTCTTGTCTCCAATTAAAGTTTGAATTATAATTTTGTTTAGGAGCGAATTTATTTTTCGCCTGATAATTGTTATAATTATAGTTATAAGACTTCTTATGTGTGGGCGGCTGATAAGTACGCGGAGGAATTCGCGGAGTATTATTTTGATGAACGCGACGCGGAATTTTATCGGTTTTATGCGATGGCTGCGGAGAAAACTCGTGCTGAAAATCATTTGTCAGCATGTTGAGAGCAATGTGAAGGTCTGTAGGGTTCTTGACCCTTATTTGACTACCGTAAGGTTCTTTTAAACCTTTTAAGAAAACACGCAACGCATTATCATTGAAAAATTCAATTAATTGAAATCTTTTTAGATTATGGTCAATATGATTAGTAGCATAAGAAATTTGTAAATTTAACAAATGATTTAATCTATTATAGAAATCGAAAGAAGATTCGGTGATCAACTGTTTTAAATTGGTTATTTCTGCGTTAAGACTGAGATGATCGCGTTTGTCTGCATATGTATTACGTAACGCGGTTTTTAAATCGTCCCACGTATGAATTACTGAAGATGAAATATTTTTCGCGGCGTCACCTTTAATTTTTGACAATATAGTAGACGTTAAATATTCATTTTGAAAATCATTTGGGTCATCGCGATTGTAAAAGCGTGTGACCAATTTTTCACAAACTTCAATGAATCTGGAAAGTATTTCGGGATTCCCGTAAAAATCAGGAATCATGGCTAAGTATTCCGGTTTCAATTGTTGAGCCATTTTTTGTGAGTTTAAGCGTAAATTATCTATTTCTAAGTGTCTTAAATTTCTGCGCGATGCAGCGGTGAATTGAATAGCTAGGTTACTCGACCTGTTAGTACGATGCATAAAATGTTTACCGACTCTGAATAATAAATGCACTTACATGAGAAAAATCCAGCCCATGGAGATTGCGATTGTCTCGTGGAGTGGACGAATTGGACATGACCCTGGGTTTGGTTTCTTGATGTTTGAAGAGCCAATTTTCAGTGTCTTCGAGGTCCAAGTTGTGGATTTTCGGTTGACAAATTCGTAGACGAAAAGTGACCAATGATGTTCGCTCAAGGCACTTCAACCAATCCTACCGACTGCGCCAGTTAACGTTCGTGGACTTACTTCAGAGTTTTTAAAAACAATTTATTATTACGACGGACATGTACAGAGTACGAGTCCTAACTATACAATTAATTCTAATAAAGAAATACGGGCTATTTATAATATAATTCTTACAAGCTAGGCAAAATATATGATAGACTAAGCATAAATATAATTAATGCGCAATAAAATAATAATATTCATATTAAATGAAAACAAAGTATTGTTTATATAACAGTACACTCATTGTTCTTAATCAAAAGGAGCGTTATTGTGGACGGCAGGTAACTTATATATATATATATATATATATATATATATATATATATATATATATATATATATATTAATTTTTCTTGGCTGTCAACGAGGTATTTCAGTCCGCTTAATTTTAATTTTTGCACTATTTATATCTGAATAAAATATGATGAATAATTGCGTATAATTAAAATAAGTAGTATAAAATTTAAAAAAAATATATACCTTGAAGTTGAACGAGAAATCGAAAGAAAAATCCCAAATTATAATAGACACAATGCAAATATGTTAGTAATAATGCTACTTTTACTATACAGGGTGAGTCGGGAGGAACGAACTAAACTGTAATAATGTATTTGTTCATTTGTTTTCAAGTTGAATCGTAATTATAAATAAACAAAACCTCGTACTTTTGTAATTATAGTATAACTTGAAAACATAGGAAAATCGGTTTAGAAATATTATTTATTTTACATTTTTTAGGTGCAAATTTTATTCTTGGGGTTTCGTCCTTTCTTTCCCACTTACACTGAATACTAGGTTTCAATTAAAAATACAAGTACCCTATGAACTAATTAATTTAAATTCTTACGTTGTGATAAACACCAATCAAATAAACACAAAATATTTGTTTTAGTAAACTGTGAAAAATCAACTTTTAACTGATCTACCTCGTAATGCTGTAGAAAGAAAAGTGATGCAGACACTGTTAACATAAAATTGGGGTTGCCTTTATCGAACGTTTCCATTGGTCAAAAACGTCCGTAAATTATGAAAGGACATGTGAAAAAAAAATGGAACTTGCTAAATTATCAGATTACACCGAGTTCCTTCAAAATATCTTTGAACAGGTCTTGACCGGACAATACAATGAAAAAAAGGTTTTCAGCACATGTTAAAACCGCCCACATTGTGCATCCGGTGTCTAGGATAATAAATATTTCTCGAGGAGCCTCTATTGACGCTATTTTTTTATCGGCGCTTTGCGAACTAAATTATTTTTTATTATTTTAGAATTTTTATGGGTACATGTCTTTATTGAAAAAAATGCATTTAGGGATGAAACATAGGAGCCGGGCGCGCAGTGTTAGACAAATGATTTTTTTTCTCGAAAAAATGGGGGGGAGTGTCCGCGTTTTTTTCTTGATTATGATTCTGGAGGGTGTGTAGAATGTGCTAATAATTTTAGAATTTCTATGGGTGCATGTCTTTATTGAAAAAAATGCATTTAGGAATAAAACATAACAGCCGGTCGCGCAGTGTTAGACAAATGATTTTTGTTCTCGAAAAAATGGGGGGGGGTGTCCGCGGTTTTTTCTTGATTATGATTCTGGAGGGTGTGTAGAATGTGTTAATAATTTTAGAATTTTTATGGGTGCATGTCTTTATTGATAGGAGCCGGGAGCGCAGTGTTAGACAAATTATTTTTTTTCTCGAAAAAATGGGGAGGCGTGTCCGCGTTTTTTTCTTGATTATGATTCTGGATGGTGTGTAGAATGTGTTAATAATTTTAGAATTTTTATGGGTGCATGTCTTTATTGAAAAAAATGCATTTAGGGATGAAACATAGGTGCCGGTCGCGCAGTGTTAGACAAATGATTTTTTTTCTCGAAAAAATGGTGGGGAGTGTCCGCGGTTTTTTCTTGATTATGATTCTGGAGGGTGTGTAAAATGTGATGGTAATTTTAGAATTTTTATAGGTGCATGTCTTTATTGAAAAAAAATGCATTTAGGGATGAAACATAGGAGCCGGGCGCGCAGTGTTAGACAAATGATTTTTTTTCTCGAAAAAATGGGGGGTTGTCCGCGGTTTTTAAAAAAAATGCATTTAGGGATGAAACATAGGTGCCGGTCGCGCAGTGTTAGACAAATGATTTTTTTTCTCGAAAAAATGGGGGGGAGTGTCCGCGGTTTTTTCTTGATTATGATTCTGGAGGGTGTGTAAAATGTGATGGTAATTTTAGAATTTTTATAGGTGCATGTCTTTATTGAAAAAATTGCATTTAGGGATGAAACATAGGAGCCGGGCGCGCAGTGTTAGACAAATGATTTTTTTTCTCGAAAAAATGGGGGGGCATGTCCGCCTTTTTTTCTTGATTATGATTCTGGAGGGTGTGTAGAATGGGCTAATCATTTTAGAATGTTTATGGGTGCATGTCTTTATTGAAAAAAATGCATTTAGGGATGAAACATATTAGCCGGGCGCGCAGTGTTAGACAAATGTTTTTTTTTTCTCGAAAAAATGGGTCGGTGTGTCCGCGTTATTTTCTTGATTATGATTCTGGAGGGTGTGTAAAATGTGATGGTAATTTTAGAATTTTTATGGGTGCATGTCTTTATTGAAAAAAATGCATTTAGGGATGAAAACATAGGAGCCGGGAGCGCAGTGTTAGACAAATGATTTTTTTTCTCGAAAAAATGGGGGGAGTGTCCGCGTTTTTTTCTAGACTAGGATTCTGGAGGGTGTGTAGAATGTGTTAATAATTTTAGAATTTTTATGGGTACATGTCTTTATTGAAAAAAATGCATTTAGGGATGAAACATAGGTGCCGGTCGCGCAGTGTTAGACAAATGATTTTTTTTCTCGAAAAAATGGGGGGGGTGTCTGCGGTTTTTTCTTGATTATGATTCTGGAGGGTGTTTAGAATGTGTTAATAATTTTAGAATTTTAATGGGTGCATGTCCTTATTGAAAAAAACTGCATTTAGGGATGAAACATAGGAGCCGGGCGCGCAGTGTTAGACAAATGATTTTTTTTCTCGAAAAAATGGGGGTGGTGCGTCCGCGGTTTTTTCTTGATTATGATTCTGGAGGGTGTGTAGAATGTGCTAATAATTTTAGAATTTTTATGGGTGCATGTCTTTATTGAAAAAAAATGCATTTAGGGATGAAACATAGGTGCCGGTCGCGCAGTGTTAGACAAATGATTTTTTTTCTCGAAAAAATGGGGGGGAGTGTCCGCGGTTTTTTCTTGATTATGATTCTGGAGGGTGTGTAAAATGTGATGGTAATTTTAGAATTTTTATGGGTGCATGTCTTTATTGAAAAAATTGCATTTAGGGATGAAACATAGGAGCCGGGCGCGCAGTGTTAGACAAATGATTTTTTTTCTCGAAAAAATGGGGGGGAGTGTCCGCGTTTTTTTCTTGATTATGATTCTGGAGGGTGTGTAGAATGTGTTAATAATTTTAGAATTTTTATGGGTGCATGTCTTTATTGAAAAAAAATGCATTTAGGGATGAAACATAAGAGCCGGGCGCGCAGTGTTAGACAAATGATTTTTTTTCTCGAAAAAATGGGGGGGCATGTCCGCGTTTTTATCTTGATTATGATTCTGGAGGGTGTGTAGAATGCGCTTATAATTTTAGAATTTTTATGGGTGCATGTCTTTATTGAAAAAAATGCATTTAGGGATGAAACATAGGAGCCGGGCGCGCAGTGTTAGACAAATGATTTTTTTTCTCGAAAAAATGGGGGGGAGTGTCCGCGTTTTTTTCTTGATTATGATTTTGGAGGGTGTGTAGAATGTGCTAATAATTTTAGAATTTTTATGGGTGCATGTCTTAATTGAAAAAAATGCATCTAGGGATGAAACATAGGAGCCGGGCGCGCAGTGTTTGACAAATGATTTTTTTTCTCGAAAAAATGGGGGGGGAGTGTGCGCGTTTTTTTCTTGATTATGATTCTGGAGGGTGTGTATAATGTGTTAATAATTTTAGAATTTTTATGGGTACATGTCTTTATTGAAAAAAATGCATTTAGGGATGAAACATAGGTGCCGGTCGCGCAGTGTTAGACAAATGTTTTTTTTTCTCGAAAAAATGGGGGGGGTGTCTGCGGTTTTTTCTTGATTATGATTCTGGAGGGTGTTTAGAATGTGCTAATAATTTTAGAATTTTTATGGGTGCATGTCTTTATTGAAAAAAACTGCATTTAGGGATGAAACATAGGAGCCGGGCGCGCAGTGTTAGACAAATGATTTTTTTTCTCGAAAAAATGGGGGGGGGGCGTCCGCGGTTTTTCCTTGATTATGATTCTGGAGGGTGTGTAGAATGTGTTAATAATTTTAGAATTTTTATGGGTGCATGTCTTTATTGAAAAAAATGCATTTAGTGATGAAACATAGGTGCCGGTCGCGCAGTGTTAGACAAATGATTTTTTTTCTCGAAAAAATGGGGGGGAGTGTCCGCGGTTTTTTCTTGATTATGATTCTGGAGGGTGTGTAAAATGTGATGGTAATTTTAGAATTTTTATGGGTACATGTCTTTATTGAAAAAATTGCATTTAGGGATGAAACATAGGAGCCGGGCGCGCAGTGTTAGACAAATGATTTTTTTCCTCGAAAAAATGGGGGGACATGTCCGCGTTTTTATCTTGATTATGATTCTGGAGGGTGTGTAGAATGCGCTTATAATTTTAGAATTTTTATGGGTGCATGTCTTTATTGAAAAAAATGCATTTAGGGATGAAACATAGGAGCCGGGCGCGCAGTGTTAGACAAATGATTTTTTTTCTCGAAAAAATGGGGGGGAGTGTCCGCGTTTTTTTCTTGATTAGGATTCTGGAGGGTATGTAGAATGTGTTAATAATTTTAGAATTTTTATGGGTGCATGTCTTTATTGAAAAAAATGCATTTAGGGATGAAACATAGCTGCCGGTCGCGCAGTGTTAGACAAATGATTTTTTTTCTCGAAAAAATGGGGGGGAGTGTCCGCGTTTTTTTCTTGATTATGATTCTGGAGGGTGTGTAGAATGTGTTAATAATTTTAGAATTTTTATGGGTGCATGTCTCTATTGAAAAAAATGCATTTAGGGATGAAACATAAGAGCCGGGCGCGCAGTGTTTGACAAATGATTTTTTTTCTCGAAAAAATGAGGGGGAGGGTCCGCGCTTTTTTCTTGATTATGATTCTGGAGGGTGCGTAGAATGTGTTGGTATTTTTAGAATTTTTATGTGTGCATGTCTTCTTTTAAAAAGACAGGGCCTACATTTTGGGGGCTGTGAGGGTAGTCTTAGGGGGGTGAAAATAGGGGCTGATATATTTTTTAAGCATTTAATGACGATATATTTTATTATAACCATGAAAATTTTATGGTAATTATTCTATTTTAATGAAATTTCGGCTAACGAAATCTATTGCTGGAATCTATTGCTAACTTCACACCCGTCATTTTTAAAAGACTTTAATATGAATTGAACTGTTATTTTTTCTTGTATCCAGTTTTGACAAAAGATGATCAACTTTTTTTTCAAATTGCACTGTATATATACTTTTTATTGGTCCGCAAGAAGATTTTTTTCTGAATATAAAATTGTAAACAATTTTTTCCATACATCAAACTAAAGTCGAGAAATTAAGGATTTTTTGAAAAAAATAAAAAATCAAGTATCCATAGTAAACAATATACGGAGCCTATTTTAAATGTCGAAAGTGACAGTGTCAGCCATTGATACAATACTGCAAATATTTTTATAATACAGTTAATAAATTAGAATTTTTCATTGAATATATTAATGGATGTGAAATGCTGTATATAAGTGAACTTTGACAAAGCGAGGACCAATTAAAATTTCTTAAATTAATAAATTTTGATTTAGTGTCAAGTATATGCCGACAGCAAGGAGAACGTGGAGGAATAGCCGTATATTATGCGGCAAATATATCTGCAAAACCCATAGTAGAAGTTAACGCTATAGCCGTAAACAGAGTGCTAGAGTGTGCTGGTGCGAGAGTTAATTTTGAAAATAATTGTTTAATTGCGGTAACTATTTACAGACCCGGCGAAAGTGACATTGAATTATATTTTAAGCTGTTTGAAAAATTATTATATTTAACAACTCTAAATAAGCCTTACTTTATTGCAGGCGATTACAATATACATTTTTATGATGGAAAAAAATATAGTAGAGACTTTATAAATATATATAACAGACTTATGGTGCGTCTTTGACAATTAAGGAATATACGCGCCTAGTGGGTAGATCACGGTCATGCAGTGATAATAACATCACAAATGTTAATTCAAATTGTACCGCACAAGTTTTACATTCACATATCTCAGAACATACAGTACAAATAATATAATATTCACTGCATAAATCCAATAGCCAGCCAGTATATACAGGGTGTGGCACTTAAGACGCCTCGGACCATAGCTCCCTTACGATAAAAGCTATCAAAAAAAATCTAAGAGCAAAGTGGTGCATAATTACCGTCGCTTTGTTTCAAAAATATTTCTAATCATCAGTGGCGTGCCGTACTCCAGTGGCGTACTAAACTTATGTTTTTTTAAATGGAATGCCCTATTTTTTATTGCAGATTTGGAAATTGCTCGGAGAGTACTTATTTTTTATCTAACATGCTATACCCTTCACTTTAGCGGTTTCGCTGTTATAACCCCTTCTTTCAAAATTGCGCCCCATTTTTGAGATTTTTTTGTATGGAAACTAATTAACGCCGGCGCCTAAATTTTGAATTGAGGTACAGGTTAAGACCTCGTATACCTTCACATATTTTTTTTTTCGGGTAATTTATGGAAAAAATAATAATTTTTGATTGATCTTCGCATGTTGTCATTTTTTTCGAAAATTTCATATGGCACCCCTTTAAAAAAATACGGCGTTGTACAGCCAAAACTCTAAATTTTTCATTGGTACAAAAAAAATACATATTGCATAACAAAATTTCGGAGAAAAAAGGAATTTCATCGCAAATGTCGGCAAACGTTTTCCGTTCCCAAGTGTGCCATGACGGCACACGGATTTCTGCGGGGGCGAAGTATTGAGACGGCACTGTTTGATTATACTAACCTTATCTTACGAGCTTTTGAAAGGAGAGATGTATCTTATGGAGTGTTCTTGGATCTGTCCAAGGATTTTGATGCCATCGATTTTCCCTTACTTGTCTAAATTGTATCAATATGCTATTGAGGAATTGCCCTCAACTTGATAAAATCTTACCTGTGTGGGACAGTTCATTCAACAAAATTAAGGGATGTAACGATGGACACTGAGTGCGATCGAAAACGTTGGAAACCTCCAGGGGTATTCCTCAGGGAAGTATTCTTGGCCTACTCTTATTTATAATTTTTATAAACGATATTTCGTACTACTCCAACTCAAACAGTGCAATTCTTAATTACGCCGACAATACCAATCTTAATTTGGGGACATGACTTTGTAGAACTTACAAATATTTGTAGTAATATCTTCAAACATGAAGAAACCTGGGTTTCCAGTAATAAATAATTTTTGAATCCCAATAAGACACTGCCTATTTTTCAAAATAGTTCAGACTATGGACACTCCCCGTAACGTAATATTTAACTGTAATACATATTCCTTTGAAGATCATGTCAAATTTTTGGGTATTACTCTCGATGAAACCCTCGGCTTCACCCATCATATCAACACTGTTTGCGGAAAGGTGAGTAAAGCCTGTTACGGAATAAAACTACTTGTGCGCTACACTGACCCTACCATTGCCATGTTATTTTACTATGCAAACATTTATTGTCACCTAAAATTCGGCGTGGTATGTTGGGGAAGCTGTGTCGATGTTCAGAGATTATTTAATTCAATAGAAAGCTATCAGAATTCTTTTCAATAACAAAATCAGGGATAGCTGTAGAGGAATATTTAAAAATCATCACATTTTAACAATATACGGTTCATATATTTTTGAATGTGCTAAATTTGTCTGGAAGTGTCGTGACCGATTCAGTGCTAATTTACTGCCAAGCCATTACTCAACTAGGCATGTAAGTGAATACATTTTCCGAAGCATAGGTTAACGGCATATGAAAAAGGTGCATACTATCCGTACCTTAAAGTGTTCAATCGTATTCCTTCGCAAATAAAAAAAATAAATTATCACCTCGCAATGAAACAAAAACTTTTTGATTTTCTTTGTAACCTAAAGCCATATTCTTTAAAAGATTGTTACTTATATAAAGAACACTAATTTTATTTTAATGGTACAATAATTAAGAGAATGGTTGCGACCGTTACTACGTGGCAATCCATATTTACACTGAATTGAAAAATTCATTATGTTTTAACCAGAAATAATATTATTTGTGGTTAAAACATAGTGAATTTTTCAATTCAATGGAGGTACAATAATTAATTATACCTATTTAATGTATTTATGCTAATTTCTTTTTGTGACGATATTCTTTATAATGTGCTTAGGTTATTTTTTGTAATGTACATTATTATTGAATGAATTTATTTATTATTATTATTTACAAATAGGTAAGTCAGGAGAGTTGATGGAAATCACAGCACAAATGATGTCTCGGCATTGATAATTTCATGCTAGTTGTTTTGTAGGTAATCTCCCTTGGTAATGGCCCGTTTAATCTCCAATACCTCTAATAGATTATGATATGGATCGATTTGATCTCCCTCATGTGTTGTCCTGTATTTGTCTAATGGTCAGTTACCTTATATTTTACCTTATATGCTCCTAGCTGTTTCTTTATTTAATTTTGGCGTTTTTTACGAATGGTATTGCTGTAAAACTGAGTCCCGCACATTGGCTTTATCAGGCAGATGAATAATAATTTATTATTATAATTATTATTAATCTGCCTGATGAAGCCACTGTGTGGCGAAATATGTTGCAGTGTTCAACACAATAAATGTGAAACCCTCCCAACTGTGTTGTTTTATTTCAATTACACTAACAGTATACATCCCAACATAAAATTTACGTTTGAAAAAGAAAATAACTAACAATTAATCTTTTTAGATCTTACTATTAATAAAAATTATAACCAGCTCTCCTTTTCCATATATAGAAAAAGTACACATACAGATACCATTATTATATTTGTCGACACATCACTATAAACACAAACGATCTGTTTTTTATGCATATATACACCGACTGGAAAGAACCCCTGTGTCAACTAACGATTATGAAAAAGAAATCATTATTATAAAATAGAATGCAGTTAATAATGGATATGACCCACACATAATTGACAGAAACAAACATAAATACAAAAGTTCTATACGTAATACACAACTTACATTAGCACATAATACTATGAAGGACAAACCAAATTATAGACTTTTTACTGAGCACTTCCATGTATCCAATAAAATGGAAAGAATATTTTAGAAAAATATAATTTAAGACCTGTATTTAAATGCAATGGAAATTTCAAATCCATATGAAGAAATGGTGATGTGGCCATCATAGTACTTTCCCTATATTTTTCTCGAAAACTATGAGGTTTACGCAAAAAGGCTATTCTTAGTAATTTGTTTAGTTTTGAATTATCTACAATTATTTGTTATATAAATTTCATGTAGCTCCAATAGTTTAAGAGCAATTGGCAAAAAATCTCAAAAATTTCAATTTTTATTTTTTTTCTCGAAAGTTAAGAATTTTATGAAAAATATATTTCAATAAAATTTATTCAGTTCTTCATTCCCTTTAACTTTTGTTTGAACCGTTTTTTAAATTTTTTTATATTTAGAAAAATATCACGTAAAAACAAAAAACGGCCTCGAGTAAACATCCACTTCCGGTTTTTGAATATTCACCAAAAGCTTTTCAGTTCTAGTTTTTAACGATAAAACCTTAAGTTTAAAGTTTCATCTCAATCGGATCATTGGTTTTTGAGATACAGCGCCCACAGACATTTTCTCGCACGAAAACACTTCCCCTATACAGGGTGTCCCGTTAATGCGGGGAAATGGCTGTACCATAGATTCCTGAGGTCAAAATATGACGATTTAACGCAACTTATCTATATCCAAAAATTTACGGTTAAGCCGGAATTTGGCTTCAAAGTTTAAAAGTTTTTTATTTCTTTTGTTTATAACAATTGAACGCTTTATTTGATTTGATTGAAATTTATTTTTAATAACTACCATAATATAATACACCATTTCAGTTAATATGATTATTATTGGTTAACAAGAAGTATAAGAAACAGTAGTACCACCACTTAAAAACTAAAATATTTTTTATTGGTGGATCTAATAAAAACTAAAAAATACTGCTTGAAAGACCATTTGATTTAAAAACTTTTTCATCTCTTAATAATATTTGATATCTTTTACGGTTTTCTCACAAAAAAATAAAATATATATTTTTTATGTAGTAAAAACAAAATCTAGTTTTTCATCGAATCGAAAATAAATGTTTTTCGTGGCCGTCTTTGTTTAAAAAATATAAATTATGTATAATAATAATTATTTAGTGTCTTTTAACAATGAATTTTTAACTTTATTAAAGTTCATAAATATTCATATTTGGAACAAACAGATATCTTGTTTGTATTAGGATTTTGCAAAGAAAATTGTTTGAAAAGTGTTAGATGTTGTTTTGATTTATTTTATTAATTGATATTATTTAAGTTTTATTCAATTGAGTAAGTTTATTTACTTATTAATGAGTGCATAATGAGTATACTATATTCATATTTTATTTTTTTGTACAAAAACCGTACAAGATATCGAAAACTAATAAGAGTCAAACAAGTTTTTAAATCTAATGCCCTTTTAAATAGATTTTTTTGGATTTTATTGGATGCACCAATAAAAACATATTTTAGTTTTTAAGTGGTGGTACTACTGTTTTTTATACTTCTTGTTCATCACTAATGTCCATAATAACTGAAATGATGTATAATATTATGGTACTTATTAATAATAAATTTCATTCAAATCAAAAAAAGCGTTCAATTGTTATAAACAAAGAAATAAAAAATTTTGAAACTTTGAAGCCAAATTCCGGCTTAACCGTAAATTTTTGGATATAGATAAGTTGCGTTAAATCATCATATTTTCACCCCAGGAATCTATGGTCCAGCCATTTCCCCGCATTAACGGGACACCCTGTATATACTATATAGGGAAAGTAAAAATGGTGATGTGGCCATCATTGTACTTTCCCTATATTTTACACGAAAACTATAAGGTTTACGCAAAAAAGCTATTCTTAATGATTTGTTCACCACTGAATTCTCTATAATTATTTGTAATGCAAGTTTCATGTAACTCTGACAGTTTATTTGCAATTGGCAATAAATGTCAAAATTTTCAATTTTAATTTTTTTTCTCAAAAGTTAAGAATTCTATGAAAAATATATTCAAATAAAACTTGTTCAGTTTTTTTATTATCTTTAACTTTTGTTTGAACCATTTTTTAAAATTTTTCATATTTAGAAAAATAAAACGAAAAAACAAAAAAACGCCTCGAGTAAACATCCACTTCCGGTCGATGAATGTTTACCAAAAGCTTTTCAGTTCCAGTTTTTAATGATAAAACCTTAAGTTTGAAGTTCCATCTCAAACAGATTATTCGTTTTTGAGATACAGCGCCCACCGACAGACACACAGACACACAAATTTTTTTTCCAGAAATTAGTGCAATGGACTCAGGGGGGCCCAAAACGGATATTTCCGCAAAAAAAAATTTTCAAAAAAAAATCACGAAAACAATACTCCCCCTATATACTACGTGTATACGGAAAGTAACAAACCTATATTATTATATATTATTAATTATATTGACAAAAGTGGGGTATACTCATTGGTTTGTGACCAGTGTAGTGTGACATATATAGGAGAAACGGACAAAGCCTTAAAAATAAGATTAAGAGGGGGGGGGATAAGGTTTGTTTCGTCTAAAAAATACCTTTTTTTCATAAATTTTTTTAGAAAAAATTATTACTGTAGGTTTATTTTAAATATTATTATATAAAAGTACAACATGTGAAGAATATTTAGAAAAAAAATTGTTTAAAAATAGAGAGAAATAACGGATTTATTGTAGATCTCCGCAGGCGCCTAGAAAAAAAGTTTTTGTGCGGTGACCAGCCTACAGCATCACTAGATCATCTGAAACCAAAAAATCAAACTGCTTTCTTCAGTTTATTATTTTATCTCTCGAGTCTTGTCGAGTTTTTTTTTTTAATTATTAAATTTTTTCATTTTTGGCACCATTTTGAAGCCAAAACAACGATTTTTGACGAAAAAATCGACCTATTTATTATTGTAAAATTGTTAGTAATTAAATTTTTTTAACTCAACGTAACTAGAGAGCTATATATATGTAGAATATGTGTACAAAATTTCAAAACGATCGGTTCAGTAGTTTTTTCTGTAGGCTGGCCACCGACTTACATGTTTGGGAAAATTGGAGCACAACCGAAATGACGCATATATCTGCTCTCCTAAGAGTTCAAGTTTAGACTGAACTATATATTCTACATCGCAGAGACGAAGAGACGAAAAGACGAAAAGAGGGAATAAAAGTAATACAATAGAGACCGAAACAGCTGCTCCTCGCCGCTCAGAGCATGTAGTTAAAAGGCGTGCAAAACTAAGTTAGAGGTAGAGTTATTCAACCTACTATAACTTCGTTCGTTTTGCTCGGAATGACCTAGAAATTTAATACAATATTCTTCAGATGTTGTACTTTCAAAAAAAAAATGAAAAAAAAAACAATTGTCAAACCCCAATAATAAACAAACTTTGAATTTTGGTCGTCTCCTATTCATACACAATCATACTTGTCTAAACCACCATAAATTTAAGTTAATCTATCGACATAACAAAAGTATGCAACTTAATTTGTTAGAATTATACGAGATCGATAAATTTATACAGCTACTTATTAAAATTATTTTAAACACTACAAACTGTTAAGGTGGTTATGCTTACTTATATTTATAGAAGAGTTTTTAAATTAGACGTGTGAGTATAATAATTTTCTACTTATTAATATTTTTCCCTACAACTAACCTCACATATAATTATATAATACTCTCTCGCGAATAATATGATAATAATATATGTTCTGGAAATAAATAACTGAATTGTTATTTATTTCCAGAATTATATAAAAATAAGTTTAATTATGTTTAATGTTGCTTGTTTCAATAAATACTATCCCAGTTATTTTCATTTTATTTTATGAATAATAAGTTTGTTAATATATTTTAAGTTATATCTACTGTTGTGTGTTGTGTTATTACCTTTACATATTTACAATGTCTCATATTTATATATTTAGTTATTTTAGTGTTTTTTGTAGTTTCTACTGATGATGAATAATTATTAATTATTAAGAATAATTGATAATGGTCCAGTGCTGAAACTAGTCGAATATAAAATAAACAATTAAGTGAATATTTTCAACAACCTATTATGAAATAAAATAATTGTTTTTTAATATTTTATCATGAAAATTAATTGTCCATGTTAATCAATTGGTAGTTAAAATTTCACTAATTTTTCCATTCATGCTTCCTCCTTAAATTTCAATTATTTATACACATATGCTAGGATAATTTGATTCATGTTCCCACAATAATAAATAAAAAATGACTTATTAGAGAAAGAAAACTTATATATGATACTAGCCAACAATTTTATCAAGGCCGAATTAATTTCGCCATAAACTATAGAGGTATTTATATTAGAATGGATCTCTAGTGCGATACCCAGTTTATGATATTTATATACCTGTAGCAATAAATATCCCTCCGCCGGGCAATTATAGTAGCTTGGAGACGATATTCCCTTTAAAGGGTCAATTCGACTTTACATTTAATTTTTATCAAAAGTACAATACTTTTTATGTATAAAATATTTTGAACAAGATATATTACAATAATATGTTAATTGGTATTACATTTATTGCTTTTTCTCTAGTACACAAGTAAAAGCTAAGTGCTACAGATAAAAACTACTTTTGTTTTATTATAATGTGAGTAATCTAAACTTCTACTTCTTTTCGTTAATGTTGCATATTTTTCTTAACAATATTGTTTATTTTAAATAATAAAAATAAATTACACACTGGAACGTTCTCGTACACTCGCGATATCTCTATTAATTATAGCAAAATATATAAATGTGTAAACTATAATATACGTACGTATTTACATTGTTCATTAATTCATTAAAGTTAGAATATTCGAAATAACTGTTTAGTTGTTTCTATGTTCTATCATATACACAGAGTAATTAGAATACTCCATTTAGCATTTGTAAATTAGGATCATTATTTCGACAGAGTGTGTTGCTTTTGCTTTTGATACTATATATGTTATATTTTTATTACAAATGAATTTCATTTATCTTTTTGGGTCGATGAGACATTTACTTGGAGAAATACCACTATATTATATTATTCTTACGATTATTACAAACAATATAAATTTGTTTATCTAAATGGCATTTTATTCTAATGAATAAAACCTGTAACGTGGTTGATTAAATTGCTATATTCCTAATTTTTACAGATTTTACCCTAAACTTAGTGTGTACAAATTCGAAATAACATTATCTTTAAATATTTAAAGACATATACAGAATGTCCAATTTAAATTATTAAAAAAGTTGAGGGTATTTCCTGCTAAACCGGAAGTATATTGTTATCAAATAGTGTACATCAGATGCATTTTGCACCATTGCACTTACATGCAAAATATCAAAGATATCATCCGCTTTGTTTTAAAGATATTTACCGCGTTCCATAATTTATCCCAACCATGTATGTGTAAGAAATTAAACGCTGTGGTTTAAAATTAATAATTTTTAATATCGGAAGACAGGCAGATGGTATATTATTTTTTTTGCGTATATATTAACTTGTGATACATATCATAGTTTTAAAAATGATCATTTCCTTTGTTAATAAAAATATGCTTTATTAGATTTAAATAAGATTTATTGCTAATGATTATTAGATAGATAGACGTTATATGGGTGGCACCAGCGCCTGTTCCACAGCGACCTTCTCAGATCTATTGTGGATCCCTTTTATCTCAGATGACCAGCTCTAGCTTTGCCTCTTTGATTAATCCTATTAGCCCAGCCAGAGGGGCTTGGGTATAGGTCTCCGCGCTTGTGTTTGTTGACCCTCGCAGTGGCATAGGATGTGGAACGAGTCCTCTTCTTCCTCTAAGCAGAATCTGCATGGTGCTTCTTCCACCAGGCCTATTTTGCTTATATGTTTGTTGCGCTTGCAGTGTCCTACCATCTGGCCTACTATTGCTTTGACCATTTTTCTGTCTTGGTTCAGAAGTTCGGTCGTGAAATTTGGCAATTGTTTCTAAGGAACTGTTTCGCCTGTCTCTGTCCTGGTGAGTTCGTCCATCAGGTATGGGCCTGTATCTCTACCCATTCTTTTCTGGATCGTTTGACTGCGGTTTTGGAGATTCCGCAGGAGATTACGGGTCAATTACTGCCTTTGACGATCCTTGTTTGGCCAGATCATCTGCTTTGTCATTCCCCGGATGCCCTCTGTGACCTGGGACCCATGTGATTATTACTTTTTTGTGACAGCCTAGTTCATTAAGAGCACGTATACAGTCCTACACTAGTATAGATTGTTTCAGAATCCTGTCGGCCTCCAGTCTATCCTTCCCCTCATCCGGGACGTATGTCGTGCACACCCATAGCCTGAGAATCTCGTCCCCCTTCAACACCCTGACGGATGCTCCCTCCCATAATGCCAGGATTGGGACTGTCTTCCTTAGCTATTTTGCGCTGACTTCGTCGGTGCAGGTTATCGTTAGATACCCCGGTCACTGTGTGCACTTTACGAAGCGGACTTGTGGCCCTTGCTCCGGTATGTGCTCGTATACCGTCATGATGGCTTTTTGGACTGCCTTCAGCTTGTACGTGTCGAGCTGGGTTACGACGTCCGTAAAGGTTAGCTTGTTCCTTTTAGTCATTTTGGTCTCCCTATGAGTGCTGCTGTCCGATCTGGTACTTTTTGTGTGTCCTTTTTCGGATTTTTAAGCACTCTTGGGGTGCCTTCTATGTTTGTGCCCCAGGCCTTGTTTGTCCTTGGGGTTTTTTCTCGCCTTTGCGTGCCTGGCTGGCGGTGAAATTAGCCCTGATTATGACCCTTTTAGCTTCGATGTAATTCTGGCCTTCCTTCAGGTGTTTCGCCACTTTTGCTTTAGTGACGCCAGGTAACCCTAAATTTCGAGTTTCATAGTCTGACATGAGGTCTACCTCTTCCAGGGCACTTATTATGCAGTGCTTAATTGGCTCCTTGGCCTTAGCGAGGTTCTTGTTCGAGCCAAAGGGCAGGGTACCTCCTCCCTATAGAACTTATCCGTTACTTTTAGGAATAAATTAACCACATATACTAGAGTAAAAATGATGATCATTTGTAAAAAACATACTATAAAAGTCTTCAAATGACCAAGATACAGGCTATCAAACTCTAGAAATTTTAACACATTTTACTAAATATTTTTAATACCTTTCATGGTCGAGTTCTGCAATTTGGTACAGCCTAAACTAACGTCAGGTAAATTCTTTAGACAATTTAACACTTCTATTGGACCGCGGAAACCAGGCTATACAGGGTGTTCTTAAAATTTGCGTCCTCAAATTTGTTTGTTCGCTCGTTAATCTAGATTTATTCTTCCACATTTAAATAGAAAATGTATTTTATAAACTTTTATCACTCTTTGATAATGTTGATAACAGTGGCCGATTTTGTGTTAAAAGGAAAATTGATGGTCTCTGATTTCAATCGTAAGAAATAAAAAAAAAAACAACGATCGAGGACTTCCGATAGTGATTTGATTTGGCATATCGTGTACCTAAATTTGCTAAGATCTTATTCAACCTTATCTTTCAGTCCAATCCAGCTGGTGTCTGGCTGTCATTTGATCTAAGTTCAAGCAGGTCATTAATATACACCAAGAAGAGATTGGGGCCCAAAACTTCCTTGAGGAACATCACACTGAATAATCCCCTTTGTGTTAGAATAGCCCCATATATTTCAACACGTTGCACTCGTCTGCACAGGTAGGATTTAAATAATTGATTTGCCAATTCCCTTTGAAATAGAGTGTTAATTGCGTCATCTGTTGACTTTAAACGTGTAAACCTATATTAAAGGATACTTTGTGTCGATTTGTTATCATCATGTGTAATGAAATTTTATTAGGTGTTATTTGATGTACTGTAACCTGATGTTTCGCTAATGGTATTCCATAACCTCTTCGATTCTCCATTGTTGATGGTAATTTTCTGTAAGTAATAATTTATTTTAGCTTGTCGAATATTTAATTGTACTAAGTTTTTTATTTTTTTATATTCCTTTTCTAATATTTTGTTGTGAGGAGTCTTAATCCACCTTCTTTATAATTAATTTATCTTATTTTTTTTAATTGGTGTATCAATAAATAAGTGATACACCAATTCCTTTCAATTTTATTTCTCGGGTTTTTGAAGTGTTTGTGCATTTATTTATTTGTTTTTTTTTTGTATTCATTACACTTAAGTGTTCTCTGACTCGACCGATATTGCACATGTGGGTTACCTTATTACGAAATATTACCTGAAATCCTACTAAATAGTGATAGGTTATGTGATTTTTTTGTAATGGTATTGTATTATCAATATGGATTGGGCTTCACCTTAGGAAGATATGATCTAGACACGATATGGAGATTGTGGTTGGCTCCGCTTATTTTCATCCATAATGTTATTATTAATATCCCCAGTTATTTATTATTAATGAATCGCAATCGGTTTCTATATACCTTACATAGTCTTCAAGTTCATCTATGAATATCTTTAAGTTGCTTCCATGATTTCTGTATACAGCAGTTAGGCATATGTTCTTGTCTACCTTCAATTTAATATCAATGATTAAAATTTGAACTAGTCTTTATATATACTATTACACCATCCGATCTATTAAAGGCTCCTTCGTTATATTTAAGGTTGTAGTTGTCTAGATTGCAAATCCTTATTACACGTTTGCCATGTTTCAGTTAGTACAATACAGTCAAAATTATTATTCATTTCCGATAGAAAAATTTGATTTTTTTTAAATTGACATTATTTGCATTTACGATGAGTATTTCATTTAGCTCTTTGTCGCGAAATTAACAATCGTCTTTTATCGGCGTTTATAAACACTGCTTAATTGTGCACGCGCGCAGGGTATGGCGAAACTCATCATCGTGGGAACATGAATCAAATCATCCCAGCATACGTGTGCAAATAAATAATGTTTAAGGAGGAAGCGTTAAGGGAAAAATAATTAAATCATCCCAGCATGCGTGTGAAAATAAATGTTTTTTTGACGATATTATTATTGTTATTATTATTACTCACATATGCTAACCTTATCTAATCTAATCTAAACTAACCTAATCTAACCTGACCTAACCATAAGATAAAGATATTATTATTAATATTCACATATGCTGACCTTTTCTAATCTAACATAACCTGACCTAAACCTAACCTAACCTGACTTACATAAATTAAATATATTATTAATATTCACATATGCTGACCTTATCTAATATAATTTAACATAAGCCTAACCTAACCCAACCTGACCTAACGTAACCTTAAAATAAAGATATTATTATTGTTATTATAATTATTCACATATATTTAATATATTCTATAAAACATATTCAAAATTCAAAGTTAAATTAATGCATACAAATAAAATAAAATAAGTTCTTTTATTTGCACTTCATTTTTAATAATATTGCATTGAAATTTATTAAAATAAGGAAGAGACAGTAAGAAATATAATTTTAATTGTATATAATTTCCATTATTTTTAATTTATTAAGGTGGCCATTTAATCATCCTGGTAAATATAATACAATTAGTATTTTTAATCCAATATAAATGAATATTATTGTTTATGCCAGATTTCTCATGAAATGATTCCCCGTCACGAAACGGTAACTTGATACGACTCATTCTCGATCATAAATTTGGCGGCTTATTTTCTTAATGATCCGTACACAACTAAAATAACATCTTTATATTATGCCGCAGAGGCCAGGATGTCTTGGTGCCGGTTCTTTTCTGGGTGAGGTGTTTTCGTGAACAAGGAATATTCCGTTTTTTCTGTTTCATTACTTCGCTTTAACTTTGAAATATTACAACTGCAAGTGTTTGTTATAAACGACGTTATGTATGTGTGTACATGTTGAGAAACGACGTAAGAGAATGGGATAAGCCGGGGTGAACTGTGTACAATTGATAACTTAATAGTTTCCACTAATTCCAAAATCGAATTAGCTATTTGTTCTTCCCAGAGTTATCTGCATCCGCGCGGCTCCGAAAAGCACACAATAACATGATAACTTAAAATAAATACACACAAATACAAATCAATGAAGTAAGTAATTTAAATAATACAAATATATAAACAATAATAGAACTTCATATAACATATAAATTTTATAAATATATACATACACATATACATTACATAATGTATGAAATATGTAATACAACATTCAACATTAAATTAATATATTTGCACTAGATTTTTAATAATATTGTATTGTAATTCATAATAAGGAAGAAACAGAAATAGAGAAATTATAAAGTGTAATTTTGATTATATACTGGGTGTTCAATTTAAGACATTGAAATATCTCGAAAAGTACACATCGAATAAAATAAAATTATAATTAAAATTTGTTCGCCTCAGAGGGGGATCTAATGATTCGAAACTCGACCCATTACCCCTAACCTAGGGGGTAGGGGGTGAGAAATATAAAAGTTAAATAGAAACCATTTTTTGTAGGGATTTGAATAGTCCGTGCAAAAATAAGAAAGTTTTATCTGAATTTTTTTTGTATTCGTGACAGACGACGTTATGATCGACAAAATTAAAAATTGGCAAAAATCGTTGAAAAATGGGGATTTCCTGTGAAATATGAGGGGTTCGTAAAATAAGGTTCCCTATGCTGCGACGTGCTGAGAGAAATTTAAAACACTGTCTTACATTGACAAATCGACCTCTCTCTATTCCCACCTCTCCCGCTACGCTACATCGCTCAATTCCGGCCTAGCAGGCTTCAAAGATGGATCTCCCTATCGCTGTTACCGCCAGATGCAAAATTCGCGCTGTGATATGTTTTTTAAGTGCAAAACGGATTTCACCTATTGACATTTATCGTCAGTTAATCGAAGTTTATGGGGAAACTCATCATAAAACGACAATGAGTAGACTAACATGCGCATCTCTTACGAAAAAGATTTGGATAGTATTTATTTTCTGCAGAATAACAATTACAAGTGAACAATGCCTCGTGCAAACATAGAAGAAAAAATTGAAATGATTCTGATTTATGGCGAATGTTGGAGAAATATTGAGGAAGCTGTTGTCTCATAAGCTGAGCGATTTCCGGATAATGTTCGATCGCAGTGTTTTTTTACAATATTGTTAGAACATTTTTATCGGATGGTAGTATACAACCTAAACAAAGAAAACGGGCAAACACTGTCACAGGAGTTTGCAATGAAATAGCTGTGCTAGCAGGGTCTTTAGCAAAATCCATAAATAAGCACTCGACAATTACTAATATTGTTAATATTTTGTACCGCAATAAGTACCATCTGTATCATATTTTATTGCACCAAGAACTTCATGGAGATGATTTTCTTAATAGAGTTGTATTTTGTGAATAGGCACTTCAACAAATAGAAACTAACCCAAATTTCTTCGTTAATGTACTATTTTTGAACACTTGCTCTAATTAGAAAACTATTATGTGTCAGAGGCATGAAGACTCACACATTCGTGTACATTGTTCAACGACTTTTGTTAATTTAGAATTTTGTCGATTGTAGCGTCGTCTATCACGAATACAAAAAAAAATCAGATAAAACTTTCTTATTTTTTCCCGAAGTATTCAAATCCGTACAAAAAATGGGGATTCCTATTTAACTTTTCTATTTCTCATCCCCTACACCCTAAGAGGTTGAGGGTAGTGTTTCGAGTTTCGTATGATTATATGTCCCACTCCGAGGCGAACAAATTTTAATTATAATTTTTTTATTCGATGTGTAGTTTTCGAGATGTTTCAATGTCTTCACTTAAATTGAAGCCCCTGTATATTTATTTAAATATTTATTAAGGTTACATTTAAACATTCCGGTACATACAATTCAATTAGTATTTTTAATTCAATCTATATGGATGTTTATATATATCATTGTTTATGTAGCATTTCTCATGAAATATTTCCCCGTGCGTATCTATTTCATGAAACGGTAACTTGATACGAATCACTTGTGATCATAAATTTTGCGTCTTGTTTTCTTAATAAGCGTCCAGACTCTATGCGATCAACTTTGTCTGCCAAAAACTGTCACTAGGATGATAAGACCGCAGCTTACCTACGCCTCTCCGATTTGAGGTTACTGCAGACCCACTAAATTAGCAAAACTCCAGCGTATGCAAAACATCGCTCTCAGACGCATACTAAATGCACCTTTCTACATGCGGAGTATAATGTTTCATCGTGACACTAAGATTTCGGGGGTCCAGGAGTACATCAAAGCGTTCGCTGTAGACTTTTATAGCAAAGTAGATGACGATCTTCCTCATGGAATTAAATTCCAAAAATACGATGTCACTGCACTCAGCATCGAAGATCTCGCATAATTCTAATTGCACCCAATTAGCACCCTAAACCCTACAGCCACCGTAATCGACAAATGGCGCTGCTTCTTTCAAAGGGAGCGCCACAGAGGATGAGAGTTGGGGTCCCAACTCTTAGGGATCCAACGCTTGAAGTCCCATCTAGAAAATGCCTTTAGGTCCAGGTCTAGTCAAAACAGCAATCGCGGAGGGGAGGTTTTCGTCTGTAAGAGTCCGACACTACCCTACTATAAGGGCGTTCATGCAGGATTTCCTCACCTCTTACCAAAAAAGCATCTAGGCTCTAGAGGCGCCTGGTACTGTTTCAACACGCTCGCAGTAATTTATGTTCACCATGGAGTGGTTTTTCCTCAACAATACTAAATAAACATATTGCTCTGATTTACTTTATCAAAAATCATTTTATATTAATATTTAAAAGGGAAGTACTGCTTCCACCGCTTCCATGGACCGCACGCCGCTGGATATTTCCTACTCTATATCGTTAATGATTTCAATTGTATTTGTTTGTAGAGCACTAGTCGTTCTAGACTGGTAATCAACAATACTCTCTTCCAAATTTTCTGCTAAAAATGGCCAACACATTAGCTAAAATGGCTAAAATATACTGCTGGTGAGGATACTATCATCCAGTAATATGCTCCGCCCGCGTGTTCCCTGCTCTAAAATATTAAGTAGGTTTTAAATTTATATCAATTGTTAGAATATGTTTGTTAAGTGGGCATGTAAAGAAAAATCAATAAATCATTAGTATTCAATTGATATTTTAAGATAGTGTCTTAGAATTTTGTATACTTTTGTCTCTAAATCTGTTTGACTAATTCAACTAAGATTATAAATTTTTCATTTTTACCAAGCCTGTACAAGTTATTTAAGTAGCTTATATTAATTTCGATATCCAGAGTATTTTTTAGGTTTTCAACAACATAATCAATAGATCTCCTTCACTTTCAGTTCTTAGACCAAATATTATAATATTGTTATTTACCAGTCCGTATCTCGTTTTAATGATTCCATCTAACATTTGTTTAATATGCATCATATTAGCTCAACTAAGTGTGTGATATGTCTAATACGTAGAGGGTTTCGTGGCTGAGTGAGGGAGAGTCAGACAATCCTACTTCCGAACTCGTCTCCGTTCGAGTATAGCTTCTGATTTACTTCTCCCTTTTTTTATTTTATTATACATTGCATAATTTGCAATTTACTATGACTAATAAATTAAATTGCACAATTTACCGTGACTAGCAAAATACATCAGATATGTATTTTGCGTAATAATTTAGTGGAATTTAAGACAGGGATACATATAAGGGCGACTTAAAATATAGAGATGTTTAAATATTTACGTATGTATCAGATTCCAGGCGATGACGATGAATCATAAAATTATTACCTTCCAGGAAGAAGAGAATTGGCCTTGTTTGGTTTTTGCTATTCCAATCGGTTCTCTGTAAATAAACTCAGAGGTTGTTGAATTTAATTCAGAAACACAAAATGTAAATATAAAAGTAATATCTACATCAACAGCGTTGATCGGAGTCTGGGTATCGAACCCGAGACCTCTCTGGTCGTCGCTGAGTGGTTAATGCCATACGTTAAAGTCGTCAGTTTATTACAATTTTCTGAATCGGTATTAATAAATTTAATGTTCCCGATTTATCTTAAGGGAAGGTATATCACAATAGATTTACAGGTTCTACAGTGACCTTTCAATTAAAACACTGATTACTGACATCATATCACTTGTCTATGAGTTTGTACAACAATAATCCGTGTAAAGCACAATACACAAGAACTAATGGCTATGTTAACTAATATTTTACTAACTACTGATATATTCGTAAATGTTCATGTATAAACGTTATAAAATTGATGTGGGAGAAAATTATATATTTTAATCGTACAAAGGTTTTCGCTTGAAATATTTTAAAAATAATAAATTTAGTGATTTAATGAAACACCATTCGCATTATTAGGAAAGAGGGCGATTTGAAAACTCGTATTGAGAAAATGCTTCAAGAGAAATGTAATGAATATGATTGCATGGAAACTAATTGTTACTTTATGGTATTGATAAGTCATTGTACGATTTTGATTTTCCGCAAGTAATTTTAGATTCTTATCATAGAAAATAAAATAAGAGTGAATTAGTGTATGAATGTAAAAACATTATTCATAAAATGTATGTGGAAATTTGCATATAAATAAATTAGGATAGATAAATGGCATTCATATTATTAAGAGTGATTTAGATTTACAGAAAAGTGAAAATAATTGAGGTTTTTGTTTAGAAAGTAGTTTTAGGAAAAAAAAAAAAAAATATATATATATATATATATATATATATATATATATATATATATATATATATATAAGGAAAGATTTAGGTAGTAGCATGTAGATCTAATAGATACTTAGGTTAAATGAAAACAAGCGATACAGAACTTCATGAACTCGACGAAGCTTGTCCAGAGTACGATATAGTTAATTGTCATACAAATAATTAAAAGGAAAGACATGCAGCTTTGCGATATTTAATAATTGGCTTTTTAATATTATTAGTAAATGGTGTGAGAGTAGTCTGAATATCAGGAAAGTGCCAGGGCTTACACGCTTTCATTTAAATTGTTTTTCACTACATATGCTTGTTTAGTTCTTCTAGCGACATCTTGCATTATTTGCAGTTCACGGCGCGATTTTAAAATTTGGCAATAGCTTCTCGAGATAACCGCACCAACTCCATCTCTTTACCAGAGGATATCTAAAAATTACAGGACATTAAAATTTTTTGAGACTGCAAAATATTTTGCATTTTATAAATAATTGCTTAAAAAAAACAATTTTTATATAAAATATCATATTTGCTGGGGGCGGCAGGTACACATGTAGCCAAAAATTCTTTTTGTATAAAAAGTTTGAAATAAATAATATATTAGGAGTGTAAAACAATGATTGTGATAAATATTTGCCTGTGGTAAAAGTTTTCAATCATTAAATATTAATAACACTTTTGGTGTATGTATGAGTGTAAATATTTTACGTGTAATGAAATGTTAATAAGTAACCACATATATAATTATCACATTGTCTCTACAGGATTCTCAAGCTTTAGTAATACGAGGTTCAATAAATACACGTTCGAGCGTTGTAGCACGAATGTTATTTTTGCTAAAACCGCATAAAGTTACATTACACGGCCACCGGTAATGTAGCGGTCTACTGTGGCAGTTTACTCGTGATATTTGTAGAATATGCAGTCGCTATGCGCGTTTCTGTAAGGCCGGTCGTATCTTTGGAACGTCCAAGACGGATCAGCGAGCAGTGATACAGTTTTTAAACGCTGAGTCCAAAACCCCTATTCAAATTGATCGGAGAATGCAAGATGTTTATATGAGCAGTGTCTTTAAAAAACCACAGTTGTGGAATTGTATCGGAAGTTCAGTAATTTGCCAAGGCCGGGCGCAGGTTGGCATGCAATACCGCTGTTGTGTGAGCAGCCATTATGGAGAATAGGCGGGTTCGTGTTAGATAGTTTTGATATCAGTGTTTTGTGCTATCAATTCGACTCGTTTGCGTACAGCCGCAAAGAAGAAATATCCTGGGATGCTTATGGAATGCGTTAGTGATCCTCCTTTACGAAAACTCCCGTCCGCATATCGCTAAAATCATGATGTCACAGATAGCGCGGATGAGTTGGGAGGTATTACAGCACCTTCCTTACAGCCCTGATCTGTCACCCTGTGACTTCCATGTCTTTGGACTCTTGAAGAAGGCACTCAAGGGACAGCGATTCCAATCGGACGCTGAAGTCCAGCAGGAAGTTTTGACATGGTTCCGTCAACAGCCAGAGGAGTGATACGCCACCGCTAAACAGCGTTTTGTGAAGCAGTGGGATAGCTGCCTCTGTCGTAATGACATTTTTTAGTTTAAATAAACCGCTTGAACTTGTATTTATTGAACCATGTAATATAATAATAAAATAATATTAAACAGAATAAAGTTCTATTTTTGTCATTCTATTATATGAATGCTACATTAATTATTACATAATAAATATTCCTGAACAATGTAAGCAGTTACTTCTGGTGTCATTAATACTCCTTCAGTATGTATAATAAATATTCGCCGGTGATGGAACATCAGTATGTCTGATTCAGCCACCCATACCAAAGTGGCCGTAAAATAACAACCACTTCATCTGATTCACTAAATAAATTGGTGCCGAATTAACGTTTTTATCTTTAATTCTACTTAAGTATATAAGTATACATCGCTTTATTCATTTTCTGGAAATGATACATAATATTGTTTAACTCTGGAAGTATAACGATGAATAATAATTCGCCGTTATACTTATATATCAGAGGTTGTTGTGTAATTAAAATGATGTCAACTACCGGGAAGACGTAGAGATTAATAAAGCCCGAGCATGAGGACAAACACGTGGTCAACGTCAATTAAGAGTTTTGGGTTTCCGCGATTTCAAACGTGTTTATTACCTAAACCCTATATAATACGAGGTTCAATAAATACACGTTGAAGCGTGGTACATATGAGCGGTTTATTTAAATTTAAAAAAAATGCCCTTACCACACAGGTAGGTAACCCACTGCTTCACAAGCCGTATACAGGTGGTAAACCACTCCTCTGGCTGTTAACGAAACCATGTGAAAACTACCTGCTGGACTTCAGCGTTCGACTCGAATCATTGTTCCTTGAGTGCCTTCTTCAATGGCCCAAATACATGGAAGTCACAGGGTGAAAGGTCCAGGCTGTACGGGGGGTTCGGTATTATCGTGATCACGCCTTAAAGTTCCAACACTGATCTTAAAACGATCTGCCACTTCACTAACAGGAATCCGCCTATTCTTCACAATGGCTCCTCACACAGCAGCGTCATTGACATCACTCTTCGCATACCGCGGTGCGCCCGGTCTTCGCAAATCCGCTGTCAATTGTCGTCCATTACTGAACTTCCGACACCATACCACGGCTGTAGTTTTCGAAGGACACTGTTTATCATAAACCTATTGCATTATCCGATAAATTTGAACAGGGGTGTTGTCCTCAGCGTTTAAAAACTGTATTTCTGCTCGCTAATCCATTATGGATGCTCCAACGATACAACATGTAATACTGAAACGCGCACAGCGACTGTGTACACTAGGAATATCAAGAGTCAACTGCCACAGTAGACTCCTAAATTACCGTCTTATGTAACTTTTTATGGTAGGTTTTAGCAAAACTAACATTCGTGGTTAAGCGCTCGAATGTGTATTTATTGAAACTGCCTAATATAAATATGTTAAAATCACGTTTTTATTCCTTATAATGGCTCAGTGCAGAAACTAGTTGGATAATAAAATAAAAAAATAAAGGGAAACGAACCAAGTGAAAATTAAATCAGCCACTTATTATTAACATAATGTTTTACCAAGCGATAAATGAGAAACAAATACAACATTTAATTTTTTCTTATCTTTCTCCTCCTGTGTATATTATTGGTATCCTCAAATCAATTTTTTATCACCTTTTACACTGATTCAACACTCTCTGTAAAAAATAACAAATTTATTATTACTGTTGTAATCCTTGAATGCCAATTATAATGTATTCCAATGCAACTATTATTTATATTGTTTATTGTTTTTAAGATAATGTTACTCGCATAGAGGCTGAATTAACCTTTTTTTATTATAGGAAATTATCTTAATCTGTGTCAATTCTTTAACCACTTTAAAAGTAAAATTGTGAGTTTAAACATGCGAGAGTGTGGCTCCGAGTTTTAATAAAGTTTCCGGTGTTATTGCTTACGAAATTTTCCGATTTCTTACAGTGTAGTAGATTATGTGCTACTGAACAGACTCTGCATAATTTGCACTAGTTACTTGGTAAGTTAATAAATAAATATTTAAGAAACTGCCAAAATATTCCACTCTATAGTGCACACAGCGATTTTTTTGCTCATGATCGTTTTTGTTGCCGCTCGTTGGGTTCTATGTGTTTGGAAAAAGACTGGCCCGTATTTAATACTATTTACTTTATTCACACAGATCCTTTTCCAGCCTCTGTTTATTTGTGTTTACCCATCCGTGGTCTACCAACCAAAGTTTGTTTTACTTAAGTCGCCACTAAAGACCCAGTGACGTGAAAATTTGTGATATCGTAATTTCCCCCAACAAAAATACCTGCTATGTGTAGTTTATGTAAACAAACTATTACGCCACCAACTATACAATTCGCCATTAATTGTAATGGAAACTGTGCCAAGTGGTTTCATTCCAAATGTATTAAATTAGCTGAATCGTAATTAAAATTTTACCAGAAAGAACTTGGATCTGCGATAATTGAGAGTTGGGAGATTGGATGATTTAGAAAATCACTTTGGTAAATTTGTAAATATGTTTTAATAATGAATATGATGCAAAAATATTACTGAAAAACTGTGGCCAAATAAAATTGTTCCCACACCTAGATAAAATTAATATAAAAGGTGATAGAACGCCTACACAAATACATATTATCCAGCAATACATTTCTCTCTTGAATTGGATACTCATTTCCGAAACAACAATTTTCAAATAAATAATAGGTATACGTATGATTCTAATCGTGCCGATATCGTTGGATTATATAGTAAATATATTACCTGTGATTGGTCAAATGTTATTAACTGCCAAGATGTAAATGATGCATGTCAGATATTCTATGATATAATACTATAAAGTATATATTGATGATTTTGTTTTAATCCGGAATATTGTAATACAATCTAAAAACTATCCTATGTGGTTTAGTTCTAATGCAAAACGACTTGTCCGAATAGAAAACTACTATATCAAACTCTATAAAAAAACGTAAATTAAACTATTATAAAACCAAAATATCTAACTTACTACGTGAAATCCATTACATCATCAGAACTGATCACGGACATTATATTAAGGATATTGAAGATAATGTTTTAAATGATCCGCGTAAACTGTGGACATATGCAAATGTAAAAAATAAACAATCAAGAATCTTAAATTTAGAGAGACTACTGTTAAATATATCAATATTCAAATCAACGCAGTTGTATAGTCGCAGCATAGTGTTGATAGGCGAATTAAAATAAAGATTAGAATGACTAAATCTGCATCTAAAAGTGTTCAAATTGCGTGAATGTAATCGGGGCGTATAAAAATTAATTAATCGCAATCGCAACAGATTGGGGTCATCGATAAAACAATTAACTATTTTATATAAGGAGATTAAATACAAATTATTTCTACGATTTTCCAGTGATTCCATATTATAACATGATAGTAGTTGTTGATAGCTAATGTCGCTATTGTAGCCTGGATAGATCCCCGTTTCCTTAAGGTAAAGAAGTTTCTGTACTCTCTCGAGTTATTGCATGTAGGTAAAATATGCAGGCGACTACAGCACACAGCCATACTCTAATTTGCTTCTAATAAATGAATAGTATAGTCGTTTTAGACATTCGGGATTTATAAACAATTTGCACGTTCTTGTGATAAAACCAAGCATCTCTAAAGCACCTCCGCAAACATGATTTATATGTGGAATAAATGTTAGCTTATCTTCAAAAAATATACCCAGAACCTTCAAATTAGTGCACTGTTCCACGTTGATATTATTTATATTATAAACATGCCCAATTATTGATCTTTTCCTTGTGAAGAATATATATTTACATTTTTAAGTATTGAGGAATAACTTGTTGACTGTGCATTATTCTTGTATTTTTTGAAGATCGTTTTGTAATATTTCGCAATCTATAGAGCTGGTAATTGAGCGATATAGTTTCATGTCGTCCACATATAACAGTACCTGTGAAAATAAACCATCCACTATATCATTAATACATGTCAAGAATAAAAGGGGGTCGTGGTTCGATCTATAATATCGAATGTTTTTTTAAAGTCAGTATATATCACGTCAACTTGTTTACGATCAGTGCTGTGATATATACTCTGCAAGATTTAACAAATTAGATATAGTAGACCTACATTGTATAATATTGAAGTAAGAATTGATTCTTACAGCTTTGCGAAATTATTAAGAATTGACACCGGACGATAATTTTCTATGTGTTCCTTACTTCCATTTTTTAAAATAGGTGTCACTCTCGTTATTTTCCACATATCCGGGAACGTTTGTGATTTAACCGATAAGTTATCAGATGTTGCAAAGGTTGAACATGCATGGTGCACAGTCCTTAATTAAAAATGCAGGAATATTATCGGGACCCGCTGTCATATTGTTTTTTAAAGATTTAGCTGAAGACAGTATTTATTTAGTAGGAGGATTGAAAATACTAAGAAAATATGTGGCGAATCCATTCACACATTTTGACGATGATTATATGTATTATAATTTAATTTAAGCACACCAGGGATTCTTGATTGTTTATTTTTTACATTTGCATATGTCTACAGTTTACGCGGATCATTTAAAACATTATATATATATATATATATATACATATATATATATATATATATAATAACAATTTTGTGAAGAAAGTGATAATATTTTAAATACAATTTGCTATATAATAGAAGTTGCCAATAAATAGTAATGTGGTTAAATACTTTACATTAAACGATAGTAAAGTTATATATCCCTTTCTTAACTGTATAATATTAAGTCTATTCATGAGACTCGGAGATACAGCAAAAAAAGTAATATGTTAAGCTTTATAAAAAAAGTTATTTACAGTTGTGTATAATTTATTAATAAATTATTGCTATATATGGTTAGTAAATTTAACGAATTTTTGGATCATACAAACACATGCACTCAACTTTGTCTACCAATAAATCTTCGCTTCGAACAATTTTTCAAGGAATTTCTAATGTAACAAGGTAATGCAACGGAATGGATGACATTTAACAGAAAATATATTCATCAGTATAAAAAAAATCTTTGGTGAAAAATTGAGCAGACAATATAATTTATTAATGCGGACAAAAAGAGTGATTATTTAATTTTTCCCCTTGTGCGGCGAACTACTATAATAAATTATTTCCGCTTGGATGAAATTTGACTGGAAGCAGTTCGATTAAACTCTGAATAAATTTTTTTGTCGCTACTCTGATTGTATGCTTCAGAAATAACATAAATCTGTAATACCGTTTAGTATTTTTTTTTGTATTCTGATGATTAGTAATCATGACTTTGTTATTTATTTAGAATAATGCTAGGATTGCGAATCTGAGAAATTCGATGAAAAGCTAGAACAATATATACACAGATAGCAGCTGCAAGTTCGTATCTAATATAGGGGAGGTTTAAAACTGTCTCTGTGGTCGCGTTTTCAACCTTTTCCTTTTGTACGAAGTGCATTATGTATTGAGACTCAATTGGAAAAGTTAGAATAAGCTCTTTTCTGGCAAGGCACCACTCTATAAAATTGTCTTATTTGTGACAACAAACACATACAGGCTTGAAAAAATAAAATAATTTACATATTTTTAATTACTATTGTGTAGAATTTGTCGTGTTTATTTAAGATTAATTTAAACTCTATTTATAAAAATTCTAAAACAGCTATTATAATAGATATCGTGCTACAACTGGATACGATTAAATAATGTCAAATTAATTTGATAAAAAATAGTGGTTTAAATCGTCCAGATTTTTGTTTAAACAAAAAGATAATTTTCAATACACATATTTATAGAGATATTACTCTTAAAATTTCATTTTATCAAATACTATTTTTTTTTAAATTATACACAGGAGTGTATAATTAATAGGTTATCAAATACTTTTTATTTTATGTGTGACTGTAGTTTCAACAAACTTGAAATTGTCATTCTCAAACTATACTTCAAATTGACGTACAATCAATACGATATAATACGGAGTTGAATAAAGGGCTATGTATCAGGTGAGTTTGGTTGTTAATGAGTAGAATTTTTAGATTACCTTTAATTTGAAATATTTCAAGGGAGTCAAGTAAATCCATTCTTAAGCCTTTTTTGCCTTAGTACATCTTTGTCAAAACTATGATTATTATATGATGTCTAATTTTGAAATTACGACCTGACTAATCGATATTTATTCCTTTACAACTATTGCAAGTTAGGTTATAAATACCTGATTTGTACATTTTATGTATTATAACAATAAAATAAACAAATAAATAACAATTCCGGTGGCGGTGATAAATTACCTGTATTTCTTCTAAAGGATTGTTAATAATTTCCATCCTATTGCAATCCTACCACATATTGCACAAGTATTTGAGAGGGCCTTGTATGATTAAATTTATCCCACAGTAAACCGTTTGTAGCTGTTAAACAATATGGTTTTGTACCTGGTCGCTCAAAAGCATTCGACAAATTGGATCATAATATTCTTTTACAAAAGTTGAGTAACTTTGGTTTTTGCAAATCATCAAAATTATTGATTAATTACTATTTACATGAGCGTGAAACCTATGTGACTCTTAACAGCTTTAAATCTTATTCCTACTTCCAGACGTTAGATGTGCCATAAGGTTCAATATTAGGCCCGCCGATATTTAATATTTTTATAAATGACCTATCTGAAAAATTGAACTGTGAACATCTTCTTTATGCAGATGATCTAAAAATGTATTCTAATATCAATAATATGAATAATTGTCAGCATTTACAAAGAAAATTAGATAAAGTGGTGTTGAGAAAATATACTGGAACTGAATGTTGGTAAATGTAAATCTATGTCTTTTACTAGGAAATCCAATTCAATTCAGTTTAGTTATTGTATCAATACCACTCCAATACAAAGAGTAACACTTTTTAAGGACCTTGGCATATAGTTTGACTACAAACTATTATTTAATAATCATGTTAAGGATATTGTTACTGATGCTTTCAAATCTCTTGGCTATATTTTTCGGAATTCAACAATGAAAATGATGGTAGAGACCAGATTAAAAAAGGTAAATGAAAATATTTTTTAAGTTTTTATACCACTATTTATTGTATAATATACACAAACAAAGTTTACAATATATTATGAATTTTGACACAATTATAGTTTCGACCGAGTTCTACAATATACAGGCCGACATGATTTTTGTTGTTTTGAATTTGATAAGTGTCTTTAGCTAATACGGGTACGTTGATTCTGAATGTGAATTTGGTTTGAGCCTATCACATCAAGACTTTTCACAAAATTAAAAAAAACCTTGTGAGATATTTTGTACTAGAGCAAAGAATTACCTTTATGATACTTCCTTAATTGCATTAAAATCACTTCTTTAAAATACTTGATACATCGATAGAAAACATTTTAGTATAATATTATGTTTATTTCATTTCAATGACCTTGTGGAGACATTAAAATAATATCCATGATTTTGGGTCAGCAGTCTGGATTCACAAAGTATCCATGTTTTTTTTGTGCCAGTGAGACAGTCGAGCACGAAATTTACATCACGTTAAGAAAGAATGGCCACTCAGAGAAAGATTTGTACAGGGACGAAAAAAATGTGCTGCGTGATGCATTAGTTGATCCAAAATTTGCCTCCCCTTCACATAAAGTTAGGTTTGATGAAGCAGTTTGTCAAAGCTTTAAATAAACAAGGTTACTGCTTTAAATACCTTTGCGACAAATTTCCTGCACTTTCTGAAGTTAAACTTAAAGAAGGAACTTTTGTAGGCCCTAAAATTCGAACCTCAAAATCGGAGAGATTGTTCCAGAATACAATGATCCAGAATGAATCTGAAGTTCTTTCGTAGTAGACGGTTTTCTTGGAAACAACAAGTCTCCAAACTACAAAGAAATTGTAGCCAACATGGTCGAAAATTATAAAAAACTGGGATTCAATATGAGCGTCATACTTCATTTTCTGAATTCCCACATTGACTCTTTTCCCAAAAATCTTGGAGCTGTCAGCAAAGAACAGAGAGGAGAGGTTCCATCAAGACATAAAGGAGATGGAGAGACGTTACCAAGGAAAATGGGATATTAGAATGATGACTGTTTACTGCAAGACCTTGAAGAGAGACTCGCTCACAAAAATCCACAAAAAGAAAACTACAAAACTAAATAGTGAACGATTTTATTCAAAAAAACCAACGATTGTCTAACGCAGATTAACGTTTCTATGAAAAAATATCAAAGACACTTTTCCTGAAAACCTGATATGCTGGAAAAAACTAAGCACAGGTACGTAATCAGCACATCCCATTTACTACAGGACCCCTATTAAACTTAAAACACTTTTTTATGAATAAATAAAAATATAGGCATGGGTAATTGATTGACCAATTGATTTTCTCGAGAAAGAAGTAAAAACTCTTTCTTTTCATTAGCTATTAGTTTCTTTGGTAACAAAATAGAAAATAACTGTGATATTAAAGTAAAATCGTTAAGGTTGAAATAATGCCTTCTCTTCAAATAATCAATGCTTCAACTGGTATCGTAACAATAAGTGAAGATAGTCAAAAATTAATGAAAAATAAACTACGATACCTTGGCCTTCCAGTTTTATGGGTGATATATGGAAAATATTAGCTGATAATAAAATCTGAAGTTGGAACTCTTCGATCTTTTATTAAAGGAAAATTGTTTAGAATATTTTCCGTCAAGTCTTCTTTCATATGATGACGATGAGTTTGATGCAGGATTTTCAAAAGGGTAAGGAATAAATTAATGCATTTGCCTTTAATTAGTACGGAAATTATATACTAGTGAACTGATTGACGGGGAACTTAGTTGAAAATACATATTATATTTAATTAAAAATAACTGTTTGATTTTCAAATTTTGATTTATTTCTCTGTACAAAATTGCATATTTCCCAATTATGAGGCGAAAAAATTAATTTATAATAAATCCCTGTTTATTAGCGATAATAAATTCAAATTTAAGCGCAAGCTGCCTGCGGCCACTTCACCCACAAGCAGTAATTACTTTGAAAAAATATATATTCAAGTCATCGGCCCTTCTGGAGTTATCTAGAGGGTTGGGAATTTGTGGCTAATTTAGAAATAAGACCACTGAGACTTTTCCCTTTGCCCTTTAGCCCATTACCTCATCTTTCAGATGCGTTACGATCCCAATTTTTCGAGGCTATTGTTGCCTTAATTAGGACACAACCTAAAATAATTAAGGGTCATGCACAGAAACTCGAAAATTAACATCGTGAGAGTGATTTCCCTATATTTTAATGTGTATATTAAAAAATGCCTATTAAAGCATTGTAAAAATAAGGGCACATTATAACTCGTTTGCTTAATGTCTTTATAACAATAAGTTAACGTTATACTGAAAATATTTTTTTAATACAAATTAGTTGGACATTATAAATTAAATAATATATTGTAATACTTTTTGTATAAGAGATTATATTTTAGTGCTGTTAATTGCTTTTGGTATTCACAAAACAGTTTATTAAGCGAGGACAAATATGTCAGATTACGAAAATCTACAACAATAATTTTTATTAAGGTTACAAAACAAATCACTTATTAAAACAACTGATTACTTGGTAATGCCACGACATATATTAAATTTTTCAAAAATAATTTGTGCATTATTATTAGCACAATTATCAAAGCTATACGAGCTTAAATATTTATATTTCTGTAGCATAAAATTCAGAAATTTTAACTCATGCTGATAAGTTTTTTGAGTAAATTTAGTGCAAAAAATATGAAAAAAGATTTTACGGTGATTTTATTTTAATAAAACTGACCAAAAATTTAATTTTTAATATCAAGTTTATAAACTATTTTCAAAATACAAAAATGTTGAAGTAAGTATAACCAGAAATTAAAAACTTACTCAGGTATGTATGACAACTGACGTAGGTTCGAAATTTATAATAAATATAAGTAATTTATATAGCTTTCTTTTCATGAGAGATTTTAAGGCATGAAGTCCAAGTTATGTGTAATCTTTAGGCCATCTCTACGTTGCTAAATTGCTTGATTAGTTTTTAATTAAGAAAGCATCAAACTTGAGCCACAGTTTCACATTTAATTTAAATGATTATTCTGAATAATAAAATATGTTAAAATTCTCCAGTTCGTTGTAGAAAATTAACTAATAATTTAAAAATACGAAAACATTTCGTGAATCTACAACAATGAGTCTTACTAAGACTGCAACAGATTACTTGTTGAAACAACTACTTCTCTGGCTTATACCTCGACAGACATTGAATCATACAAAAGTAATTTGCGTGTTACAAATAGTATAACTATCAAAGCAACACTAATTTGAATGAAATGATTTCTATTGAATAATCTAATAAATGAAAAAAATAAATAAATAATTATTCTGAAAATAACAGATGATCCAAATTCTGCATTTAATTATCTAATAGTATCAAAAACTGACAGGTCACATTTTCCATAAATTTTTGAAACATAATTAAAATTCATTCCTAACTTCATTTTTAAATAATTTTATCGTCAAGGAACACTTCTTTGTGTTATTTTTTATGAACAATATTGCCCATTTTTTTTCATTTTTCAATTAAACATCCTGTGTATCACAAGTAATAATAATAATAATATATCTTTATTTGTTATCTCATAATAATATAAATACAATTGAAACATCAGTGCCTTAGATTTGTGCTTTATAATTCTGATATATATAGATGGGTGCGATTTATTTATAAATTATCGTTGTGAAAGTCCTAGCAAACAGTGCAATATAAGAGTGTTATACTTTAAAATTAATAATTGTGTTTTTTCATTAGTTAAAGAAATAACTGTGTTGAACCTCTAACATTAAATTATATCTTTTCGTAAACGATGTGATTTTAAGGCCACGAGCTGTATACTTTAAATTATTTTCCTCGTGCTTACATTTCTTTGCCGCGAAGTAGGTAAAGAATTTAGGACAAGTTAATAAATAATCATTATCACAAGATAAATATTCCGGCATTTCATTCCAAACCAGCAGCATTTCAAAGTAGGGTAGTATAATAATTAAAGGTTAATTAAACTCTAATAAATATAAAAATGTTTCACCACGGATTTAATTGATCTGGTAGTATAATAGTTTCAGCGCAGTATTTATTTTGATGTTCAGGTACACATTTAGCGTAGTTTCCATTATATCAGATTCGAACATGACCTGTGAATAGTAGCTTTACTTGCTGTTTACCGTGTCTATCGTATTGACTTAAATCTCCAAACATGTTAAATATTTGAACATCTAGACAAATTAAACGTAAATAGCCAAATTTAAATTTCCATTCAATGCAAAATAGATATAAATTATATATACAATCATGTCTATTTTGCATTTGAGGTTAAAATGTTATTAGAGAGAAAATATAACATATTTTTAGTTGCGTATTAATTATTAATTATGCAAAACTAATTTTAGATGATATTAGATTACCACCTACCCTGGCCTTTACAAAGCAGTCCCGGGTTGTTTAATCAAAGTTTCTACCAATAATGGTCCACAATAAGATGGCAAAAAAGGAACCAGGCTAATCTTTTGTCCTAGAGTTTGGTCATGGGTATAATTTATTTGTTCTTAACTATTAAGGGCGTCAGCAACCATAGTTGCCCCTAGTTTCTTAATAAGTGAGCTCAAATATTCGGTTACACAATATTTGACTAATATTGAAAACCAATTATCACCAATGCTGCTTTTTATAAAGCTGATGTTAAGAAAAAAAATAATATTCCCCAAAATAAACAATTTATTAGTTATAAACAAATTAATTAAAATTATGACAATGTCAATCAATACGAAGAAATAATGTATATCAAATTATAATTTCATTAATTGAAAATTAGCAACAAATAATTATTATACTACAACATAAATTAATTTCCCCACCTTAAATGATCATTTACAGTTTACAGGTTCATCTTATAATAATTGTAATATAGAGAAAACGAAATGATAACAAAAGTTCAGCCGCTAGTTACATATCCCACGCAATGTCGTCCATACGGCTTGCATTATGCTGATACATTTCCGCACTAAACGCATAATTCGCATTTATTTATCTCCTTATATAAATATTATTTTGCGCGCATTAGAATGGAGATTAACACAGACCATTGTAGACCGTGCAATCCATTCGACTTCACTTTAAACGTTAATATTATAATTAGTTCTTCGGTTATAAGTTGTATTAGTAATTAGTTAAATAAAAATAATTAAAAATTATTTTTAAAAAACTTAATGTTCCCACGAGAAACATAACTCGCTTCACTATTTTGCCTGTGATCCTTTTATTTTCGGGTAGTGCAAAAAATAGGTTGGTATTCAGGAGAAGAAAAACGGATTTTTTGTGTATACGTCAAAAAAACTGACCCGTGGTCATGAAGAAAAAGTGTGTAACGTGTGTCGCCTTCGCCTGCGCTGTGTCCGTACTCAGACTAACGAATCGCCCGTGCCGGTGTCATCCAGATTCACGGACAAAGGTACAGTGACATTTCGTTTATTTACTTGCCCGGTAAACATTTTTGTGGATATTGCGTTCGTCGACGCAATATTTTTGGCCCTTCGAACCGGACCGGACCAGTGACCTATGGATATTCGCCTACTCGCCGTAAGTGAATTAAATAATAATTTATTCACAAGAAATTGATTTTTTTATTCATTCGTCAATTAATTAATAAATTAATCGGTTTACTTTCGCCATCACTTATAAACAAAAATCGTTGCTATGGTCGCAAAAATTAAGCAGCAGATCGAGGCCGCGGTGGCTAAACGCGCAAACATCTTCGCTAGCGGTTCACATATACTTGACAAAATCCGCCCACTTTCCGCCACTGGTGTTGCCTCCTTGCCGGTTTTGGAAGCGCAGATTCGCCGATATGAGGAAAAGTTTGAACAGTTGCAGTGATCTGAACAGTCACTTTCACTAGAGGATCAAGATCCGATCTTCTGAACTCGCCTTTAGCGATGTAGTATGTGACATCCGCTCCAGGTGTGCTGTTCTGCACCAGTCGGTTGATCCGCCTCCTAGCGCGTGCCTGTCTACGGCCCCGTCGATGCTGCTTCGTATCACCTTACCATCATTTAGCGGCCTCTTGGAAGACTAGCCGGCGTTCATCCCATTGTTTAAGTCTCTAGTACACGATAACGCTTCCGTCCCTGCAGTGCAGAAACTGCAATACCTTAAGTCGTCTTTGCGAGGCGAGGCCTTATCCACCATCGCTGATCTCGACATGCGCGCATAGAATTACCCGCTCGCCTAACAAGCTCTAAAGGCCCGCTATCAAAACCCCAGGCGGCTCGCTGCTATGTATCTTGGCAATATCACGGAGTTCCCTCTCATCACCTCCGAACCCGCCTCTCAGCTGCGTCGGTTTCTGGAGGTGCACAAGACTGCTGTTAGCTCGATTATCGCCTTACCGTTAGGGAATCTCTCAGATTTTCTGTTTTTGTCCCTCGCCTTGAGCAACCTGGATAGCCAGACATGAACCGCATTTAAACAGCAACTCGGTACTTTATCAGATCCCTACCTATCAGCATTTGGTGGATTTCATCTCCCATCGCGTGAGGATCGCCGAGCTGCATGCCGCTACATCAAGGCCGTCTGTAATGACTCGCCGTCAATCGCTGTCTAATTCTCGGTCACTTGTTCGCCCATCATCTAGACATCACACCCCGATAACCTCTCACCGTTTGCCAAATTCGTCGCCGCCCAGGTCTGCAGCGCTGCATCAGCGATACAACGAACACGAGTGCCAATTCTGCTGTTCCACCCAGCATATCATCCGTCAATGCGTGCTATTCAAGCCCTTGTGCGTCGCCGATCGTGTCACTGCAGTCGTGTCCTGTCGTTAAGGCTTGAACTGTCTTAGTACCTTCCATATAATAGCCCACTGCCGCTCCACTGGCTCCTGTCATATCTGTCAGAAACCATACGCTGCTGCATGTAGCTGACCCCTCCACCGCGCAACGTCGATCAGCCATGCCACATCTGCAGAGCACACGCAACGAGTCGCCGCCTCAGGTCCCCAGGTCTTATTCTCCATCGGCAGCGTTATCCACACCGGTAGCATCACCTCCTGTCCGTAGACTGGTACGCCGTAGCTCCCAGTCCTTGGTTTCATCTGCCGTCTCAGCATCATGTCGCGTTCAACCTCGCCAGATCCTGCTCGCCACAGCCCGAGTCGTCGCTTTCGATGCCACTGGCCACACTCATCACCCTCGAGCTTTGCTGGATTCCGGTAGCAGTACCAGTTTTATGGCCACTGAGTGTACTAGATATTTACGCTTGCTCCTCAAGACGAATCATTTGCCTGTGAGTGGCCTGAGCAACATCATCTTGCCCGCTGCTCGGGACACGCCCACTACCACCATCCTGCATGACGGAGATCCTCCACGCCTGACCATGACGTTCTGTGTCACACCTCGGATCACGGCTCTCACACCTCTACAGCCAATACTCATAGAGGAATGGCCGCACCTTTGCCACCTGGCCCTTGCTGATCCGAATTTCCATCGCCCTCTTTGCATAGATCTGCTGCTTGGGGCAGACGTCTTCCCATATTGCATCATCCTGGTCACATGGGGCCACGTTAACGATCACCGAGAGCCTTTGAAACCACTCTTGGATGGATTTAACTCGGACCCTACGGAGATTCGCCTCCGGCTCGCCGTGTCCGTTTCCATCCCCCGTTGACGGACAATGAAGAGAGAACCCCTCCTCGCCGACGGCAACACCGCATATCCGCTGCCCAAGAGGTGATAGACAGTACGACAGGCATCCAGCGCGCCATCGATACATCCTCAGCAAGTCCAGAGCGACATGCTTCAACAACAATGACCATCGTCTCCGCGATTGGCGCGCTCTCTAGCTCCTGCTCTCCTAGTGTCATGATGCCACCCAACACATCATCACTCTCTCCTAACCAATGCACCCATATCGCTCTCGCTGATGCTGTCTCTCGACTATGGGAGCTGGGTCAAGTCACCTGCCAGCCTTAACTAACTCCGACTGAGCAACAATGTGAGGACTTTTTCATAGCCATCACGACCCATGACATCGCAGGTAGATACTGTGTCGTGCTGCCGTTGACAGACAAATACCTGGGTCAATCTTACAATGTGGCACTTCGCCAATTTTATCGCCTTGAGGCTGGCTGCAACGTGATCCGAAGCTTCATGAAGCCTATCACGAATTCATGGGGGATTACTTGGCCAGTCGTCACATAGAACGGGTGCCTCCGGAAGAACAAGCAGCAGCAGTCGCATATTATATCCCTCATCACCCGGTCCACCGTCCTGATGATTCTCCATCTAAAATCCGGGTCGTATTTAATGCCTCGTGTCCCACCTCCTCTGGAAAGTCTCTCAATGACATTCTCCTAACTAGTCCGAAACTACAAGCGGACATCTCGTCGCTACTCACCCGATTTCACATCGCTCAGTTCGTTTTCACTGCGGACATTCGCCAAATATACCGCCAGATTCTGATTCAAGTTGATTATTGCGACTTGCGGCGGATTATGTGGCGGTTCTCTCCTGACGAGCCAGTCACCACTTATCGCCTTAAGACTGTAACCTACGGCGTCTCGTCTTCTCCGTACCTTGCGTTCCAGAAAATTCAACAATTAGCTATTGACGAGTGCTCCCACTATCCAGCGGCCACCAGGGTGCTTCAACCGGATGTCGACGACATTCTTACCGGATGTGACACCGAAGATAAAGCTACCCATCTGCGTTAAGAGCTGATAGACCTCCTCATGGCGGGCGATTTTGAACTTCGTAAGTGGCTGGCCAACTCTCCCGCCCTCCTTGAGGGCATCCCGGAGAAACATTGTCGACTTCGCGCTTCTGCAGACGCCTTCCCTCTAGACCGAGACCCGTCGGTCAAGGTTCTCGGTCTCAAGTGGAACCCATATCGCGACCATTTTGCCTATTCCGTGCAAGTGTCATCGGAACGCTTCACAAAACGATCTATGTTGTCGCAAACTGCGCGGATTTTCGATCCTCCGGGGCGGTTGGGCCCCGTGGTGTTTCGAGCTAAGCTCTTCATCCAACGTCTTTGGCTCCTGAAGTTAGATTGGGATGAGCTGCCCCATGAAGCAGTCACCCAAGTGTGGCAGCACTTCCAAATAGAGCTCCCGTTACTTGAAGATATCTCAATCCGCCGTCATCTGGAGGATTGCAAGACCTCCACGGATGTCAGCATCATCGGATTTTGCGACGCCTCTGAACTGAGATTCGCTGCAGTAGTCTACCTGCGAGTAACTCCCAAACGTGAGTCGTCCTATGTCGCCCTTCTCGCTTCCAAGTCTCGGGTCGCTCCTCTAAAAAAGGTTAACATTCCTCGCGTTGAACTCTAAAGCGCCCATCTCCTGGCTAAATTAATGGGCTCCCTGTTCACTCAGCTCTCCTGCATCAGAATGCAACGCGTGTATGCCTCTATTTACTCCACTGTCGCTCTATCCTGGATCGTTGGAGAATCCTATCGGTGGAAAACTTTTGTTGCTAACCGAGTCGCCGGCATTCAGAAAATTCTACCATCTTCTTGTTGGCGTCACGTTGCTTCCGAAGATAACCCGGCTGATTGCGCATCCCGCGGATTGTTGCCAGGTGAGCTCCGTGATCACCCTTTATGGTGGACCGGACCTAGATGTCTGCAAGAACCTCCCGGACTATGGCCTGTTAGCAACTTTGCTCACGTACCTGTATCAGAGGCAGTATAAAAGCAAAGCGCACCCCCCCCCCCTACTCAAAGCTTGCTTGTGACACAAACGACACTTAGACTAGAGTATCATTTTTCCACTCTTACTCGCTTGCAGCGAGTGGTGGCATATTGTATCGGCTTTTTCACCAACGTGAAAACACCACCAGAGAATCGCCAATACGGGCCACTGACTAGGTAAGAGCACCGTACCTCGCTTGGTACGCCATCTGGCGGCGCTGTTTCGATAACGACGGTATCCTACGTATGGGCGGTAGCTCCTCTGCATCTGACTTTTTATTCACACACCGCCATCCAGCGTTACTACCGAAGGCACATCCGTTCACCGACCTTGTCACCGATGATGCCCATTTGCGCAATCTTCACTCCGATGCCATGGTTACTTACGCTCTTCTCCATCAAGCGTTCTGGATCCTCGATGGTCGAAATGTTACTAGGCGCAGAATCGCGCGTACTAACCGCTGTTTTAGTTGCAAGCCTCGCCCCGTTATCCAGCCTATGGGCTCGCTACCATCTGCTTGCATCAGAGCCTCCACACCATTTCTTTAGGTTGGCCCCATTCGAGGTGGTCGTGTTACGCTTCTGTGGGTACGGACTGACGGTTCATACCACCTACTGCGCCCCACTTCAGAGGGCTCTGGGAGGTCGCTGTCAAGTCCACCAAGCACTATCTTCGCCGGGACGTCGAAACACAACTGATTTTCTACGAAGAATTCGCCACCGTCCTCACCCAAGTCGAAGCAAAGCCGTGCTCAACACCAGGACATTTTCTCATCCAGTGGCCCCTCAATGCCGCCCCTATTTCTGATCTTCCTCATATACCCGACAACCGGTTCGCCCGCTTGCGGAATGACTTCTGGAAGCGTTGGCAAACTGAGTATCTGCACACCCTACAGCAAAGCTCTAAATGGATATCTCCAGAATCTAACATCGCATCCAGGACCCTTGTTCTTATCAAGGAGGACCATGCCCCGCCGTTGCATTGGCCTTTAGGTCGAATCACTCGCACGTTTCCCGGACCAGATGGAATTGTCCTGGTCGCCACGGGGATCTACACGCGTCCGCTAGTAAGGCTTTGTCCTCTACCTTCTCAATGATGAACGCAAGCAAGTCATGGCGGTCGGGATGTTCGGCCGCTTCACTATTTTGCTCGTGATCCTATTGATTTTGTGTGTGTACGTCAAAAAAACTGTACCGTGGTTTTTTAGATGACAATAGCGTGACTCGCGTACACTGATCAGTCGTGAAGAAAAAGTGTGTAACGTGTGTCTTCTTCGCCTGCGCTGTGTCCGTAATCAGACTAACGAATCGCCCGTACCGGTGTCATCCAGATTCACGAACAAAGGACATTTCGTTTATTTACTCGCCCGCTGAACATTTTTGTGGATATTGCATCCGTCGACGCAATACTATGTAATATTTTAAGTATTTTTCATGTAGTATACCCTATGCCGATATTCAGCTTTTTTCGAAGAAATAAAATAAATTTATTTATTTATTTATTTATTAGTAGTTTATCAGACTTGCTATAATAATAATAATTCGAAATACATAAACGATATCAGTTCACAATACATAGTGTTTGCGACTTTAACTGCGTTGTCACAATCCCAAACTCTCATTTACATTTTTAAATCTCCAAACAAGCATCCCCGATTAACATCCCAGAACGCCGGTGATCAAATCAAGGAGGCTGAGATTAGCACAACCTTGTCACCTACACTAACAATTAGGCTCCTTCCACAAACAAAAGAAGAAATTCAAGCGTGTCAGTAAAAAGCACGTAAGTAAAAAACAATAAACAAGTAAACAACCACACGACGCCACGATATATTAATGTGTAAATCGGTTGTAAACATTGTACCATCCTAAGTTTACTATATAATTTAAACTGTTTCTTCAATTTAATCAACAGTCCCTCCATAAATTAATAACCAATAACATAGAGTAAAGTTGTGTTTTTTGTTTCCTTAGAAATTATACTTTTATTTATTTAATAAACAACATTACACTAACGTTAAAAATGTTTAACTACCTAATTTATCAGTTTTGGCTCAATTGGAAAAGTTTGGTTCATTTGAAAAAAGAGTTATTTTACATTGCGTTTGCCAAAAACACAAATAAAATTTTTATGATGGTTGGGTATGGTGATAGAGTGCGAACTCAACCTGAGGTATGTGTTTTATTTAATAACAAACAAATAAACCAGTCAGTAGTCAGCAAACTTCAGAGAAAGTTTCGAGATACTGGTTCTGTAGAAGGTAAGATATGCCAAAAAATCATGCCCTGCGAACAACGAGGAAAAGAAACTAAATATTTTACTAGCTGCTGAAGAAAATCCACATATTAGTATTCGTCAAGTTAACCCTATCCACGATACCTCTCCCTTCTCTGTATATTTACGATTAGAAATGCGTCCTTATAAAATAATACTGGTACATAAATTAAATGAAGATGATCTAGGCCGACGAATGCAATTCTCTCAAACCATAAGATATGTGCCACAATTTCCCGCGTCATGTTGAAAACATTTTGTTCTCAGAAAAATCAACTTTTACATTGGCCGGGCAAGTTAGTAGACAAAATTGTCGGTATTTATTTCCCCATGCCAATCATGCAAGATGGTGCCCCACCACATTATGCATTCCAGGTTAGGCAATATCTCGATGAAGTAGCATTTTCCAACAGATGGACTGAAAAGCGTGGACCAATTGAATGGCCACCAAGGTCTCCCAATCTCAATCCGTTGGATTATTTTTTATCAGAAGAGAATGTGCCAACATTAGTCAAGAAACAATAAATACGGTCCAGCATGAACTTGTCGATCGTTTGGGATACTGCCAGGCACAAGAAGGGTTTCAGTTTCAGTATTTAAGTAACACATTGGATGTCAACAAGTTTTTTTATTGTAGAATGTCAAAAGTTTTCTTTGTTTTTACATTTACAAACATTATCTCTAACAAATTCAACGCCTTAGTTTTTCGTATTAAATATACGGGCTATATTTCAATATAGTACATTTTTCCGAGATTATACCTACAGCTCTTTGAAGTAATATTAGGTGGCTAAGTTGAAGTAAAGTACAGAAGGGCCGTATCAGGCAATCCTAGTAACAATTAACACGGAATTCTTGACTGACATCGCTAAATAGTAAGTTTAAAGTAGGTACTCACTGTCATCGGTGACTGAGGACGCCCCACTTGAATATTTCAGTGTCAGTCACCGGTAACTGGTCGGTCAACTTGTTAAGTAAATAATTATTGTTTTTTTATTAATTCCAAGGTTTCGATGAAACCATGTTATCTTTTACCAAAAATAAAATAGTAGTAGTAGTACATTTTTAAACGCCATTTCTTTTAAAACAACTGAATATCAACATACGGAATACTACATGAAAAATACTCAGAATCCATAAATGCAACAAAATATGGGGGTTCTCATTTTAAAATTTCAACTTAGAAGTCGTATCCCAATTTTGGGATACTCTGTATATTTAAATTTTATCTAAAAAAATGCGCATTAAAAAATAATACTACAAGTGTCCGAGCATTTTTCTCAATTTTAATCGAATTTATTCCTTACTTTATGTACACAGTCTATACCATATATACAGGGTGTCCCGTTAATGTGGGGAAATGGCTAGGCCATAGATTTCTGGGGTCAATATATGATAATTTAACCCAAAATATCTATATCCAAAAATTTACGGATAGACTGGAATTTCTCTTCAAATTTCCAAAAAAAATATTTCTTTTATTTATGACAATTGATCGCTTTATTCGATTTGAATTAAATTTATTATTAATAACTAATATAATATAATACATCACTTAAGTTTTTATGAACATTAGTGATTGAAAGGAAGCATAGAAAACAGTAGTACCACTATTTAAAAACTAAAATATTTTTTTTACTGATGCATATAATAAAAATTAAAAAAAATAATATCTAAATAAATAAATAAAGCCTTCAATTGTTACAAACAGAAATATTTTTTTTGTAACTTTAGATAATAGAAGTTGCGTTAAATCATCATATTTTAAAAAACATCGAATTTACACTGGAAATTGAAGACAACCGTAAAAATGTTCTTGATATTACTATTATTAAAAATAAACAACCACCACTAACATAGTAATCCCAGCACACTCAACACATAATTACCCACAAAAAATGGCAGCATTTGTTAATAGAGCCATAAATACCCCCTTAACACAAGACAAATTGATCCTAGAACTAAACTTAATCAAACAGATAGCTGTTAATAATAATTACAAATCTAATATCATAGGCAAAATTTTTCACAAGAAATTAATTAAAAAATTACTACGCCCTTTACAACCAATTCAAACAACAAATCACAATACAGACGTTTCCTAGCTACATGCCTAGGGGAAACAGGAAGAACAATTAAGTTATGATTTAAAGAACATCTCTATTATAAAACTAATTCCAATATCTGCATCTATTTACACATGATCACCAATGACTTTCCAGAAAATATTACATTATTGCATTGCCAAAATAAAAAATGTAAAAATATGAAATTGATAAATTCTTAACAAAAAAAAAACGATTTACATTGCCTCAATGATAAAATTTATAGCCAATTTACACCACTTTACACATTTCTTAACAATGCATACAATACCTAATATACATTTCTTAATTCTAATTACTAATTTTCTTTCTGTTCTACCTCATAACAACTATTACAACACACGCAAACCCCAATTGACATTTTCAATCATTCCCAAAATTCATAATTAAAATAGCCTCCTAGATGCATGTCATACAGACATACGCACTCACTTAACGATATCCCATTTGCAATTTACCTTGAATAACGCAACACGTTCTATTACTTTATAACACTTTTTAACTCATAATAAAATTACACATCAGATTAAGTAAGTACAACATAAATTACACTTATTTTAATTGCTCATAAATAAATAAATTTTCAGTTTTTCTATGAAAGAAAAAATAAGATATTCAACTTCTTAACTCGGACGTGTAAGAATTTTCTTTTAATTATTTATTTTCCTTTTCCCTAACATTACTTATATCTCGTTACCACTTACACTAATTATATGGAGTGATATGGCTTACTTATAATGATAGTCCGTAATGATAAATTTCACAAGATAATTGCATCTAGTTACTACTCTTGACAAATGTTGTAACCTTGTATAATACTATAACTAAATCATTCATAATTTTTACATACATATCATGAATTTATATTTAGTGGATATGGTTGACATAAAGATTATTAAATCAGAAGTAAATTAACAAAAAACACCTGTATTTATGCAGTAAAGAAATCACTGGGAATTCACTCTGTTCATTAAGTATTGTAGCCCTCTCAAGGACCTGTAGAACCTTGTCGTTGGTGCGACAAGGTTCCTGTGAGTGTTGGGCGAGAATCGACCGTTCAGTAGAGGGGGAGGCCCCTCTGTACTGAACGGATAGCCGAGATGCGGCCTGACATGAGGCTCAGACGAATAACAAAAATGTTATATAATGTGTTCAATAAATAAACAAACATCACAAAACCCTAAGGGTTTTAATATATTCAATAACACCCAGTTCAAATAAATTTTTTGTTTCAAAATCGATCTTTTTAAAAAATCTGGTGCATGAAATTCGTTGTTCTGAACATCTTTGTGCGTTTTGACTCAAATATCAATTTCCCAACATAAATAATCTCAAAATCTTGCATAATTATAACAAGGGTATTAAAGGGGTGGATTTATAAATTAAAGTTAGAGTTATTGAAAACTTTAAAAAAGAGCCGTAAACCATCGTTTTATGAAGTAAGATATTTCCGCTTTTTTTAAATTAATTTTTGTTTCTAGAAAATAATAGAAATAGTTCTAGAGAAAATATGTGTTTTGAAAATACCATTCATCACTATAGATGAGAACCTTTTATATGCCCGTGGCAATAGGCAATCTATCTCAAACTGTTAACGGTGAACGCGGAAGACGTCCTCGTGGTGGACTGGCAAGGAAGTAGCACCGACGGTACTTTCTGGAACCAACACGCACTGGAGGCGGCACACCATTGATTACCAGCCGCAGGCTTCGATTAAACAGTTTCCCGTCTGTGATACTTGCTTGAGCTTCAATGCCACGTCAACGTATGGGCACCGGCTAGCTGTGAAAAAAGTAAATAACAATAGAAAGTTTGTAAATTAAATACAGGGCCAGAGAAGAAGAAAATATATTACAGAATAAAAAAACATAGAGACAGAAAATATACAATTAAATTAAATGGCAAGAGGCTTGGATCGGCAAAGCCGACCAGGCTGACCACCGCTGCTGATGGCAGACGACTGGAAAAGTGCGATGGTCGGAGCATGGTTTTATACGGTGATCTTGATTACCGCGGCTTTGTTTCGCTCACGTAGGCCCCGCAATTCCGGGAACAGGTAATGATCCTCTTCGCCGAAAAGGGCCCGTCCTACTGTTCCGTACTGGCAGCTGCACATTTTTGGAAAATTATCTCGTTTGGATTATTTCAATAATGCGGAATTTATGCAAATTATTATTAGGAGCAATGGGTAGCTCGTAAAATGGATTAAAATATAATTACGCATTTGTTACCACGTTCAGGTAAACTGATCGCCGGTAACAAAACTGTCATAAATATTTTGAAGTTAAACATTAAACGGGCTCTCATTATTTATGGCAATTGATTCGTATATTACTTTTTATATATTGTAAGCTACTAATAAAATCTATTAGCCTAAGAGTGCATTTGATTTGTGAATTTTATAAACGGCCCCAAATGCAGAGCACCGGTGGAGAGACTTTGGCTTAATTATTTTTTATATCTATATTAGATTAAAATGTTTTTATTGCTTTCCGAACCTATAGATATTGGCGCTCTCGTTATTTTAGATAGATTTGAATTCGGGGATTATTATTAGTAATGATTAGTTTTAGGATTCACTTGTACTATATTAATTATGAATAAATATTTGAGTTTGTGTACAAAATGACTGTCTACAACATGGTTTTCCGAATAAAACATGGTTTAAGAAACCTTCAAGAACCCACAAAACATATTATTTGTATTTTATTTACTTAAGTAATCTTTAATTATATTCTCTAAAAAATATATTACTTAACACCACTAATTTAAAAATTTATTTATTAAAATATGTAATTCAGATGTGTACCAAGGTACACCCTGATCTTCCAATACACATTACTTGATAACATTAATACATGAAACTAAAAATAAATTAAATAATTGAGTTAAGTTACATTTTGTAATTTTGCGATGTAGTTCACTATAACCAAAATATCAAGAACACTGTTTGGTAAATAACATTGAAGATATTATTTGTTTAAATTTAAATTTTGAATCGATGTCATTGCGGGAGTGAGCAATATTATTTAAAGCATTGACTACTGTATAGTGAAACGATCTTTCGAATAGGCTAGTTCTAGATGCTGTTAGTGATAATCGGCCACGACTTGTTATATTAATGTCATGCACATCACTTCTGAATGAGAGTTTTTCATAGACAATAGGATTGCAATATCCGGTTTTCCATGTGCAACCACTTTATATCTACAAGCTTATGACTAATGTGATTCACTCATCCCAAAAATTAATCTTAAACAAAAATTGTTAATTCAATTTAGTTGATTGGTCTAAACATGGATGTACTAATTGTGAGCAACTCGTATATCAATATCGCATATTGGTATAAATAAACGAAGCCCTTAGTTAAAATTATTTCAAGCCAATAATTAAATTTTTTGTGTGCTAGTAGCCACGATATTCATAGTTTATTTTGTACCAATATATTTTGTGATCAACCGTTACTTGGTGGTAATTCATACTTTCACAGAGAATGAAATATTTAACAACACTATTTCATATAGCTATAATTTAATGAATAAGAAGCTAATTATATTTTTAATTCTAAAAACAAAAGATTACATCTTATTAAATAAAACGCTACATAATGGGAGTATTTTAGATAAGTAACTAAAAAATGTTATAGATTATTAATATACAAAGAAATTGCACGTTTAAAAATTCTAGAAAGCAAACTAGAGTACAGATTAGGAGAATTAAACACTTTACTTGATATATTAACAAATTCAATTATGCACTGCAATAATGCGACACTCTTTTCAGCATTATTGTGGTTTCATCAGATATTTACAATTACCACAATTACTGCTAATTAGCAAAAGAAAATTTAAATATTATAAAAACAGGCTAATTTTATATATAAACATGTAAAAATATTAAATATTGAAAAACGTTTGAAATAAGGTAATACGGGTACAGATAATCAATTTTAAACATAATCGCAAATGAGGGGATTAGTGGACCATTCATAACCATATAAGAGCTATCATACCAAGCCTTTTTTTCTAGAAAAGGCTTTAACCTTAACTCTTTAGGGGAATTAGAGATCACACGGGACAGCAGCAACCATGGTTATGTGCTCAATAGTCATTATTAAATATTTAACACCAATTACATTATTAATGGCGTAATTTTCTAGAGTTGAAGTCCGGAATTTACATGTTCCGAGACTGACAGTTAACATTTTCAATTCAAAATAAGTTTCAACTTTGATAATTTCGTAGGACTAAAACATGTGTCAGTCTAAAAGAATATATGTTCTATCCAAGTGTATCATTTTTCCTGGTTTAAACATATTGTTCCATCAAGAGAGTAGCATGGTTAGTACTGAAATTTTTTCTAATATAAAATGACATTTTAATAGAAAATAGATTGGATTAATTTAAACAAATGTATGCACCATCTCAATGAGTAATCATCAAAAAATAATATAATCATTTTTATTAATAAGTGAAATAAGCAACGATAATTTTCTAAACGTAGCTAGAATGATAAATATTGCGCCAGTTTAAAACTTCTTTCCACTGAACAAAATGTCGTTTTATAATCTTGTATTAAACTTTATCGTTCTTACAGTCGCCCTCATAAAAGCACCCGAATAGAAAATAATCGTTATTGATAACAAAACACAGCTAAACTAAGTCCAAATAAAAATCTTAATGTGAAAGTAAATTTACCCATATTTTTAAATGTATACAGTGTGTCCCGTTTCAAAACGCATCATAGGAAATTTTAATGTAAAATTTTCAATTGCCCTTTGTATTTCTATTATTGTACTAAAATGAACAGAATAAAATTATAATAATTCCTTACCTACTAAAGTTATTTTAGAGGCTTTATTTTTATTTAATCTTTATTTTTATTCGAAATATACTTCTGGATCTGGATCTGAATGGAGCTTGCCAAGGGTGATCAAAGAACACCTAGGCCTCACTAGGCCCGTTGTACTCCCCTGGCTGGGACAGCCCACCATTGTTCTATCATTCATTTAGCCACCCAAGATGACGAGCAAAGGACAGGACAATACTTGGAGGGGTTTCCCTAATGTTGGCCATGTTCGGCCAGAGCTCCCCTAGCATGGACTATCTAAGGTGGGCGAGAGTAGGGCAGGTGGTTAACACATGTTCCACTGTCTCATCTTCTTCCTCACATGCTCTACATATGGGGGTTTCCACCAGACCCATTTAGTTTACTTTTTAGTTTATTGACTTTACAAGTCCTACAAAATAAGATACATTTACAATAACTTGAATTTAGATCGCAAGACTTGAAGGCGGAGTTCACATGGTAGTGTTCTTCTTAAACCATTATTTACTGTAAACAAGTGTTTCCTTAGCTGACAGTGTTTTCAGATTGCCTGAGCGCATTGCTTCCTTGGCCTGTCTGCAGCCTGAAGTGTTGTCCCAACGTTGTTTTAGCGTCTGGAGAGTGTTCTGTTTGAGGATGTCAGTGAGGTATTTAGTGTTAGCGCGATCGGGGGCCCGTCCATGGTATCACTGAGGGCCGATCCAGCCCGCGCCAGCATGCTTTTGATTCACCCACTAACTGCGGGGTAGTGTTCTACTCAAACCATTATTTACTGTGAACAAGTGTTTCCTTAGCTGACAGTGTTTTCAGATTGCGTGAGCGCATTGCTTCCTTGGCCTGTCTGCAGCCTGAAGTGTTGTCCCAACGTTGTTTTAGCGTCTGAAGAGTGTTCTGTTTGAGGATGTCAGTGAGGCATTTAGTGTTAGCCCGCGCCAGCATGCTTTTGATTCACCCACTAACTGCGTGGTTCACACCATGCATAGAAAGGGCAGTTTCCATTTTTCTGAAGGTCGTCTTATCAAAGGCATCTTCTATATCGCTGAACACGCCCAAGGTGGACATTTTGTTGTCCAGAGATCTTTCGATTCGGTCTACAACAATGTGTAGAGCCGTGGATGTTGGTTAGTTTGAATCGGATTTGTAATCAGAGCCGTCTTACGATATAATCTTTCGCACAATTTTTCTAACGCTTTCAGGAGAAATGACGTTAGACTAACCGGGCGGTATGATTTGGCTAGTGTATAGTCTATACGAACAGGTTTCGGTATGAAAATAACTTTTACTTCTCTCTATGCTAGAGGGATGTATCTGAATGCAATATATGCCCTGAAGATTTTGGCTAGGTGAGCTGATAATATGTTTAGCCCCCATTGGGGGAGGGCCCGGAATATACCGCTTTAAATGGTGAGAAGCTTTTGATTGCCCAGGTTATACGTGCCCCTTCCGTGAGGTAGTCTGCTGCCTCCCAATTCCCAATCATCCTCCTTGGAGGGGTTTGAGTGTATGGATTTTGACCAGCCTTCATCGGTGTCCATACATCCCGGAAAATTAGTGTTAATGAAAATTTCAGCTGCTTCCGAGAGGTTAGAAGAGTAGATTCTATCATCTCGTACTAGGCAACCTATTTATCGTGAGGGATCCTTGGAGAGAATCTTTTGAGCTTTGCAGCTGCTGATGTGATTTCAACCTCCTCACAAAAAGATCTCCATGGCGCCTTTTGTCTTATTTGGTTTTTGTAGTAGTGTTGGATGTTTTTAAAAATTAACCAGTCCGCCTGTTGTTTTGATTTTTTGGCTTTATTAAAGGATTTTCTCGCAGCTCTTCTGAGATGGTCGGGTTCTCCGCACAACCAGTTTTCCACCTTTCTCGCAGGGCAGGAGTCCTTGTATGCTTTTATAGTGGCATGTTAAAACGTATTTACATAGGCTTCAATGTCTTCCACTCTATTAATTTGGCGGGTAGTTTCGTAGGTTCGCAGACTCCGGGAGAGGTTGTATATGTAGGCATTCCTGTCCGTCAGTCTCGGGTTACGAAGTTAACATGTGTTCTTACCGATGGTATGTTGTTATAATTGCTTGACCGCGAGCACTAAACAAGATGAATCCGTGCGTGTTATTTAATTCAATGTTATTTTTTTTATTGAAACATCGAGCCTCCTTTCATTACATTTCAGCGTGACATTTTTAGATATTATTTCAGGTCATAAACCATCTGTATTCATCTTTAGAACCGAATGCATTAAGTTCGTAGAAAATAATTTGACCCAAAGCACATTTGTTAATATTTAAGGGTAAATTAGGAAAGTTCCATCAGGTTCATACAACAAGACAGCAATAAAAGGCTTAGGCTAACGTTTCGGTTCGATACGGACGTGCAAGTTACAAAAGGACCAGGGATTAAGGGTACCATTACAAGCGCACTCAAACACTTGCGGAACGATTAAAATATTTTTCCTCTAATTATTTTAATTTAATTAGTTTTATATCAATATTAATGCATAACGATGACCACATGATAAAGAAATTATAATAACAACTAATACTGTCCAAATGCAATCACATATAAACAAAACGTAAAATGTAAAAGTCAGATGACAAAATTAGTTATTTCTATCTCTATGTATATCAATTTACTCTTACGATACACGAGGAATGGCCTATTAACAAAAATAAATAATAAAGAAAATGGTTGCGACCGTTACTACTTCTGTGGCTCTTCTGTCAGTAGTTAAGGGAATGGAGAAAGCTCTATGTATCATTGAGTGATATGCAGCTAGTTTGTGTGACAATGGGTGATTTGAGATAAATGGGATTGTTGGGTTGACGTTAGTAGGCTTCCTGTATATATCAAATTCAATTTTATTATTTTGGTGAATTAACGTTAAATCCAAAAAAAAATAAGTTTGTTGTTATTTTCTATTTCGAGAGTAAATTTAATATTAGGGTGAATGCTGTTAATTAGATTGAGAAACTGATCTAATTGACGTGTTGTGCCACTGAAACAGGCTATTATGTCATCAACATATCTATACCGAAAGGAAATGTGATTTTTTCCAAATCTTTTCTTCAATATTGGACATAAATATTTCAGCTAAGAGAGGACTTAATGTAGATCCCATTGGAAGACCTGTAGTTTGTTTTATTTATTATTGAATTTGAAATAATTTTGATTTACACAAGTTTCTAAACACTGATAGAGTTCTGATCTAATCAAGTAATTGCAATGTGAGTAAATTTTGAATAATTTCTAGACATTCTTTAATGAGTATATTGGAGAATATGCTACTAACGTCAAATGATACAAGTTTTAAATTTTTGGGGGCTGTTGTGGATTTGAGCTGTTCGGATAGAGCGAGTGAATTTTTTACTGAGTGTTTTGGAGCAAATTTGGTATATTTCTTGAAAACTTCATTAAGTCCAATTGCTAAATTTTTTGTTACACTGTTAATATATGAAACTACGGGTAGTATAGGAGAATCAGGTTTATGAGTTTTAATGAGACCATAGAGCCTAGGAGGTAAGGGATTTTGATGTACGATTTTTAATTTTTCAAAATCTGAGAACAGCACTGGGATCTTTTTTTAGGTGTGTTAAGTTTTCAGTTGTAATGTAAGCGTTCATTTTATTAATATACTGTTCTCTTTCGAGATTAGCTATTGATTTGGATTTGTCTGCTTTAGTCAGGACTAAAGAATTAGATGATATTTACGATTTAAGTGATCTTACGATTGTGGATTGGCGCAATTGCGGATATAGGATTTTATATGATCTGCTATATGGGCTCTAGGGATGAGAGGTTTTGACACTCTCTCAAGTACCAGTTCTTTCAATTCTACAATTATTGAGGATTTGTCGGATTTGTTGATAATAAATGGACTATAATTGGGATTTTGAGAGAGGAGAGTTTCTTCTAAAGGACTAAATGTAACTTCAGAAAAATTTGTCAATTTAGGGGCTAGATTGGACTGAAACCACTTTACATTATTTTTGAGAATAGCTAATTTCTTCTTTAATTTAAGATATTTTTATGATTAACTTTGCTAACATTTTTGCGAACAAGATGATCAAAGATAGTGAATTCTACTGAATGTAATTTGTACGTAAGTTCCGAATGCAATACCTTGAGATACTGTTGAATTGCATCTCTCCTCTGATGAAGGTTTTGAATTTCTGACCTAATTCATGTGAGTTGGGCGGTTTGTATAGTTGCTTTTGCTGCTAAAATTGTGGACCGAGTTTTAATATTAATATATTTATATTGATATTAGAACGAAGGAATTCTGAATTGAACCAGATATTTTGGGACATGAAACGGTATTTTTTCATCAACTTATTATAAAGTTTGGTCTGGGTTGCCGTACATGCTGATTTAATAAAGAGAATGGTTGCGACCCTTACTACTTACACTGAATTGAAAAATTCACTATGTTTTAACCACAAATAATTATTGTAAAAATATTATATAACATGTAGGTACAATTATATAAATCTATACAATACAGCACGACTCGAGTTTTATCGTCATTATCAAGTGAATTATAAATTGATAAAATTTTGATTTTATACTAACTATTTTGGGGCAGGGGAAGCCGCAGGTTTATCAGTGGTGTCTTGACATTCAAATCAATCACTTGCACTTTTATCAATCACAAATCAACTGTATTTTTAATTTCAAAACAAATTCACAAGCCGCGTCATAAGTAACCGTGAATCTCGTTCAATCCAATTGTATTGTATATAGCTAAAATTTCTTCCGTTTTCTAATTTGTAATATTTTAATTCCTATCAGAAAGGAAATAGATTAGATTTTTTTATTCATAAATAAATCAATAAAATCGCGAGTGAAGCATAAGCCTTGCTGTCTAAGGAAGCAGGTAGCCATAGTCCAGAGGTATCAGATCGATCTAGAGCCGCAATTCCAGCCAAAATTTACAAACCAAAGGTAAGTTCTACAAATTACGTTAAACAAAACATCCAAAACTGAGCTAAGCCGAAAGTTACGAGCGGGTAAGTCAACCAAGAAAGCCAAACGAACCGCCCCGATAACAATGTGTTAGTGTATATTTGATCCACGTATGGTCCGACATTGAGATCAACGTTGATACATGTCAGTCGAGGATTTTGTTTGAGATACCGCTAGTCGCCAATGTAATGTCTATTACAGATTGTCTCCGAGTTGTCACAAGCCCTGGTTTAGTATTTCTAAATTGTTACAGATAATAAATTCATGTGGTAAATTACCTCTGTTGTTGGTGTCCATTCTGCCCCACATGATATGATGTGAGTTAGCGTCGCAGCCAATGATCTCACAGTATAGCACGAGTTGCTCCAGCCTTCCTTCTGCGCTTTAGCTCGACTCCACAAATGCGCTTCCTTTTTGGGGCTTCCTTCTGTATGTCAGCTTATTTTGTGGTGACGGGTGGATCAGTAGACCCGCCCGCAGCCACTGTTTGTTGCGGGGAGTCTAATGACTCACCCTAATTCGTTATTTTCTTCGTAATACCAGGTTGATCTTGCGACCTGCCTGCTACTATAGTTGTTTTTGTTTTATTTTTGCCCATGCTAGCTGTATAGTACTTCATCCCTTTGGCTCCCCACCCGCCACGAAGCCCGCACTAGGGACGTCGATAATCGGTCGGCAGGGCTACCAAAGGGATATAGTCACCGAGGACGGGTTGCTCTCTAACGAGTGCCTGGCACATGTGCTGGGTCATTGAACACCCTTCCGCCCCCAGAGGTTCACCTTGTCGTAAGTCTGACCTTACAACGCAGCCGATTAATCGGAGTGGGTTAGTTCTGACCGCCCGTAACACGTACATAGCCTTGTGCACATTCTCACATTGCGGCTACATCGATGCGCGGTTGACCTTATATTCGTCTGGATCCTCATATCAGGCCGCATTCCAGCTATTCGTACAGTACGGAGGGGCCTCCCCCTCGGCTGAATAGCCGATTCTCGCCTCAACACCCATAGGACAGCTCCTACCAATCCAAATATAGTTTAAAAAGTGTGAAAGAATAATCGACAATTGAATTAAATTAAATAGTAGTTGCTGTGAAAAGTCATAGAATGTCATCTTAATTGATTGAGCCACAAACAAATAATTCATTTTAAAATGAGTGCTTACACCATGAAATTTTTCAGTTCAGTGCTTTGAAAAGTGAGTATATAATATCTAAAATTACAGATGGCGAGTTCAAGGAACATATTCATTATTCTTGTTGAAACTAGTTAAGTTAAAGGTACAATTGTCATAATCAGAATAAGACTAGCGGGTGGTGCATCGACAAACGCACCATAATTCCAAAATTCAATGTATTTTATAAATCTGCAATTATTTTCTCCCCAGGTCATTTAAGCAAAAAAATACAAAAGAGCATTGTATTAAAAAAGTGCATTTAAATCATTACAGTACAATTATTTTAAAGTGAGATATTTAAAATTATAAAATATAATTTGGGTCTATATTTTATAATGTTAAATACAGAGCCATTGAATGGCATATTCATGACATTTGAAAAATTACGCTAATATCGCGTCTATTTTTCGTTTTCATTAAATTTTGTACTAAAAAGTATTTGGAAATAATATAAATTATTACGTGGTTTTATAGCGGAAATATTTCTCGACAAGTAAGTGCTATATTCAGTGTTAAATACCCGAAGCGACCAATTCCCAGCCTTATAACAATCGAAAGGATTATCAGTAAATCAGTAAAGTACTGGGACAAAAATGAACATCTGAACCTGTAATAATGTTAATATTGTTTTAGCTGATCCATAAAATGAGATTATTTTCAATGTGGTGACCAGAGCAGATTTCAAGGAAAGTTGGTGTACAACTAATAGCTGCGTTACACAATTATGTACATAGCGAATGAAGATCGAAACTTCTTGGGTAATATCTGTTTTACGGATGAATGCAAATTTACCTTATACGATGAACCAAATGTAGAAAATACCAGAATATGGGCGTCTAAAAAGCCACATAAAACAGCGGTAACAAGAACCCAATATGCGGTAAATTTACTGTATGGACAGAAATTTTCGGATCAAACATTATAGGATCATCTTTCATGGAAGCAATATTCAAAGAAGTAGTATGATTCCAATTGGAATTGCAGTCACCTTCTCGTTCTCTTGACTTTTCTTCAAATTATTTTTTGCGGGTACATTAAAAAAGTTAAATTTATAAAGGGTTACCTTTTAATAATACAAGAGAATTAAAATTGCCATTAAAAGTGAGTGTGAGAAGAAAGCCTCCCATCAGTTAATTAATATAAGGCGATAATTTTATTATCGGCTAGCCTATTGCCAATCGATGAATAGACAGTATAGAGATTCAAGGCTGACCTCGAGGGAACTTTTCAAAACGACCCTTACTAGCATCTATAGAACCATTAATATGGAAAAAGAGCCAATAAAAGATTTACCCTAACTGCAGAATATGACTAATGCACTCCAGAAAGGTGTAGAAAAAAACATACCCTCTAAAAACCAAAGAAGTCTAGGGGCCCACAAGTGCATGGTGATGCACAGATTTTGAGGCTTTGAAAAAACAAATAAGAAGGGCACACAACAGAGCCATGAATACGCAATATATTTCCGAATGGAACAACTACAAAAGAGCACAACGCGACTATAAAAAACTGGCAAGACGAAAAAGAGGGGTGATTTCTGCTCCAAAATGGAAAATGCTTCGGAAACATCAGGATACAAGCTCTATGTGAAAACCTCTAACCAAAATTTTAGCCTTAAAAGGGAGGACGGTAAATACACGAGCTCACCTCAAAATATAGGCCAACTTTAACTTTTATTGAGTACCCATTTCCCAGTCTGTACTTTCAACCAGTATCGGAGCCCGACGTATAAACAGAGAACATCTTGGAAACATTAACTGTGCAGGCATTTTTAGATGAGGGATAAAGACATACATCAGGCATTGATACTCGCTCGACCAATTAAAATAGTAGACGCACTGTCTCGTGCGCTCGAGATAGAAGCAGCGAAAAGTACAGTTAGGAGTCGAGGCCGTGTTCGGAAAATGGAAGATTTTAGCCTTAAAAGGGAGGACGGTAAATACACGAGCTCACCTCAAAATATAGGCCAACTTTAACTTTTATTGAGTACCCATTTCCCAGTCTGTACTTTCAACCAGTATCGGAGCCCGACGTATAATTTCACAGCATCCCAAACCAAACCAAAATGGGAACTGGATTTTTTCCAGGAAAAGGATAGACTAGGAAATGAGTAGTTACTCACAATACATATCTCCAGATATGTACGGAATTTATCCGGCTCTCAAACAGTTAGGCAAGGATGCTATCCTGGATACCCTCGTGAGCGTGACTTAGGGTGCATTACCTTCATTTACACATCCTCTGCATGGAGGGAAACTAAAAATACCTTATACTAAAACCAACAAACTTGGATTACACAGCGAAAGCACATCGACCAATAAGCCTCCTATCATTTTTACTAAAGATCCTAAAAATGCTATACGAACGTTAAATGAGGAAAACAGTTATAATAAAACACTACCTCTACATTCCAATCAGGTTTACAGACTCGATTCTGCAAAGTGTGGTGAGCAGGATTGGGCAAACCTTTGAGCAAAATGCACCTTTGGGAGTTTCATTGATAAAGAAAGAGCTTTTGATAAAACCCCCTTCCCAAAAATAAGAGTAGTACTTCGGCACACGGCAGTTCCGGTGGCCTTAAGCTAGCGGATCTGCAACATGCTGACATGGAGGACAGCCAATAAGTAAAGAATGTAAATTTATTCATGTTATTACATAAGGCGAAAATATATTATTTTTCTAAAGAATCTTTCACGAATAAGTTAACAATATTAGAATAACAGCATTAAAATTAGATTTTATATATACAATAATAACTAATCTTAAAATAAATTAAATAAGGTAATAGAAAAATTACAAATAAAATTGAAAATTCAGATAGTTTAAATTATATAAAATAAATGATAATGTAATAAAATAATGCAATTGATAAAATGTAACAATTTTCAAAATAAAAATGCATTAATAAAATCACAGCACATTATAAAATATAAACTAATAATAATACTTAACACGAGACTTTAATGTCGAGTCCCAAAGGGTTGTACATGGGGAGAGTGCTGTTCCCTTTGTTATGGAAACTAGAAATATAATTAATAGAACAAAATACGGATCAATGTTAGTAGGCATTGCATAAAGTTTACATATCGAGTGTTACGTCTGAAAAATTTTCTACAGGAATTTTCATTAAAAATGTAAACGTGTTCGTCTCCTCTTACAGCCTAGTCGAGCCAAGATAAAATTATGGTATACCGTAAGTCTCAGATTATCACGTATCATATGGAATTTAAATGTAAAATTTGTATTGTTAATTTTTATCTACATTGCATTAATATAATCGAATTGAATTTAGAGTTATTATATCACTTAATGCGTATCATTTAGAAGCATTTTTGCTTTGTTTTGTTGAGTTATACTTAATAATTAAATTAATTTAATTATATTATGGTTATTCTAATGGCAACTATTATTTGTTATAAGATATTAATTGCTAGTATATTTAATTCATATTTTATGTGAAACTTACCAAACCAAAGAAATGATGCATCTAAATAATCCATGTTAGCTAATAATTGATTACTTTGATCTGTTTTTAAGTGAATATGTTATAAAAATTATGAACAAGAAATGAATTTACGCTAGTTTCATTAAAATAAACTGGCAAATGCAATTAAATAATCTAACATTCATGTTTATAATACAAATAAAATTATTTACTAAATTAATAAATAAATTTAATGAACTGATATTCTAAATCTATACCTAAAACGGATTAGTGAATTGTACAGAAATAATTACATTCGGGATTAAGGATTGTAATTATTTCTCATTGCATATTCACTTAAAAACAGTTTAAAGTATATTTAATAGAAATAAATACATTAAAAATAGTGTTGCTTTGATAGCTGTGCTACTTATAACACGCAAATTACTTTAGTATCATTTAATGTCTGTCGAGGAATTAGAGGTATTGGTCAGAGAAGTAGTTGTTTCAATAAGTAATTTGTTTGCAGAATTAGTAAGACTCATTGTTGTAGTTTTACGAAATATTTTCAAATTATGCTAGCATCTATTAAAATATACGAAAATAAAAATGTTTCGCTAAATTTTGATCTTAACTAAGGTTAATCCATTATTAGATTTATTACCTAAAAAGAACCCCTTAAAAGCTGTAATCCCACCGACAATCAATCCGAACAGAGGACGTATAAATCGGTACTGAAGTAACTACCCACAATTCAAAATAATTAATTACAAGTTAAGTTCCTTCTGTATTTACACCATACTGAATTATACTACTTTTAAAACGATACATGGCGTATTTTTACAAAATATTATATTGTCACGAGACGCGTGGGGGAAGAGATTCGTCATCGACGTGCCGACTGGATCGAAATAAAAAAACAAGTGTCAGATAGAAGTGTGAACAAAATGGCGAAGTGCGTTACAATAACGGACCTAAAAGTGGCTGAATTAAAAGTGCAACTGGAAGAACTGGATTTGCATACAAGCAGCAAGAAGAGTGTGTTACAACAGAGACTTAAGGAAGCGCTGCAAGAAGAAGGCCATGATCCAGACACATTTTTATTTGATATCGGCGGCGACACAGCATCAATTATGAAGCAATTGAGGCAAAATTCCGATAAAATGACATGTTGGAAATTTCTAGGAATCTGGAAGAAAAATTAATGGAAAATGCCGATGCAATGAAACAAGAAATGCTAGAAATTTCTAAAAACATGGAAGAAAAATCTCTAGAAAATTCAAGGAAAATTATCGAAATTGAATATAAAATTAATGAAAATTCGGAACTCGTGGAAAAGAAAATATATCAGAAAACGACAGAAAATTCCGATAAAATGAAACAAGAAATGCTGGAAATTTCTAGGAATATGGAAGAAAAATTAACGGAAATAAAAAATAAAAATTTCGGAGGAATTGAATTAAATGACATAAACAATTATCCTGTCCACTCGATAAAAATGAAACCACCTAATTTTGATGGCCAAACTTCTTGGAATAATTTCCTTAGACAATTTGAGGCCGCAGCATCAGCCAATGGATGGAACGCAACATAGAAGGCTACAGCTTTAATTCTAACACTGCGTGGGGATGCAACAAATGTCTTGCAGAGTGTCCCATGGTGAGATGAATTACGACCAATTAATCAAGCATCTGGAAATAAGGTATGGTCAAACACACCTTGAAAACGTGTACCATTCACACCTTAAAAATCGCTGCCAGAAATCTGATGAGAGTTTGCAAAAATTTGAAGGAGATATAGCTCGATTAACACGACTGGCGTATCCTGGTGCAACAGAGAACATCTTGGAAACATTAACTGTGCAGGCATTTTTAGATGAGGGATAAAGACATACATCAGGCATTGATACTCGCTCGACCAATTAAAATAGTAGACGCACTGTCTCGTGCGCTCGAGATAGAAGCAGCGAAAAGTACAGTTAGGAGTCGAGGCCGTGTTCGGAAAATGGAAGATTTACGAGAAGGATTGGATGATCTTAGAAAAATGATACAAGATATCATCAAGGAATCGTTAGCAAACAGGAAGAAAGTGGAATGCTGGAAATGTGGAAAACACGGTCATATACAACGTCGGTGCAGAGAAAGATCAAATAATCGCACCAATGAAAAGTCGGAAAACTAGAACAAGCCGACCTCAGGGGGTGTCCGCCGGCTAAAAAACATCAAGCCCCTAGAAAAACTGCAAAAGTAGCATACTTGTCACACCACGTCGATACGGTTTTTGTGGATGGAAACATTGATGGAAACTCTTGTCGACTGCTACTAGACACAGGTGCTACTAGGACAATTATAAGACCTGATATTGTGTCAAAACCGCAAAATGTACGACTAACGACCTGGAAATTACGAACAGCAACAGGAGAACCTGCTAATATTCATGGTGAAATAAAATCCACGATTACCATAGGGAACACATCATTCCAACACCAACTCATAGTAGCTGACATTGAAGACGAATTAATTCTCGGTATGGACATCATAAATACTAGAGGCTTCCTGTTGGATCTTAAGAATGGAATGCTAAATATTAATGGAGAGGAGGTGGTACTCCACAGACGGAATATTGATAGAGTCCGGGTTACCCTTCCAACGGAAACATCAGTTCCAGAGAAGTGAGGTAATTATTGAGGGCCAATTGGAAGAAGCATCCCATCATAAAAACATTATGATCTTTGAACCTATAGTTGATGACGGTAAACTGGGACGAGGAGTAGCAATAGGAAAAACACTCGTTTGCACCGATAACAATGTATTAGTTAGAATAATGAATACTAACTATTACTCTGTCCATTTGAGGAAGGGAGTGCTGCTAGGACATTGTTCTGCTGCTTCATCGATATTGCGGAAAACCACAGCAGAGAATTAAAACATTGAAATGAGTTACCCGGAACTAGAAAAGTTGATTTCCCTTTCGACTCAAGATTGTAATCCAACTAAAAGAGAAAAAGTAAAAAAGTTGATCATGGAATATCAGGACGTATTTGATATTGGACAAAAAGGAAGAACCAATATCGTTCAACATAAAATTAATACCGAAAATTCTCGACTGAATAGGCAGACAGCCAGAAGACTGCCACTGGCGAAGCGGGAGGAAGCTGATAGGATTGTGCAGGACATGGGGAGCGAGGGCATTATAGAACCATCTAGTAGTCCGTGGGCCTCGCCAGTGGTATTGGTAAAGAAGAAGGACGGATCAACTTGCTTATGTGTTGACTATCGTCACACTGGATCTTAAAAGCGGATGTTAGCAAGTTGAAGTAGCTCCCGAGGACAGAGCAAAAACAGCATTTAGAGTAGGCAATGGATTATGGCAATTCAATGTTATGCCATTTGGACTATGTAATGCACCCGCGACGTTCGAGAGACTAATGGAGACGGTACTAACAGGACTATCTTAGAAAACATGTTTGGTTTACCTCGACGATATAATTTTAATGGGAAAATCCTTCGAAGACCACATGAAGAACTTAGAAGAGGTGTTCCGACGATTAAGGAATTCTGGACTGAAGATCTCAAGGGTTAGGGAATGGCCAGTTCCAAAGGATTTACACCAACTCCGGAGTTTTCTTGGATTATGCACGTATTACCGTAGTTACGTTGCGGAATTTTCAAACATCGCTAAACCATTAACCCGCCTCACTGAAGGAAAACAACGGTTCTTCTGGAACGGGGAATGTCAGGAGGCGTTCCAAAAACTGAAAAACGCACTTACCAGCGCTTTTTAGCAAGACTTTATCCTAGCTGGAGCGGAACTACTGCGTAACGAGGAAAGTGTTGCTTGCAGTAGTCAAATCAGTAGAACACTCCGGAAGGACAAGTTGCAAGATGGTTGGAAAGACTTCAGGAGTTTGACTTTGACACTGAACACAGAGCTGGAGCGATCCACAGGAATGCAGATACTTTGTCGCGAAGGCCATACCCAGAAAATTTCAAGCACTGTAACAACGCAGAATCAAAGGAAAGTCAAGTACTCCGAACAGCTGTAGAAAGCGATGACTGGAATTCATAAGAAATCCGACAGGATCAAGACGACGACCTTGTTCTAAAGCCCCTGATGACATGGAAGGAAAGTGGAACTAGGCAAACATGGGATGAAGTCTCCAAATATTCGCCTGAATTGAAGTCATACTGGGCTCAGTGGGATTCTATTGTACTGAACAAGGGACTGCTTAAACGCATATTCAAAGATTCAGAAGGCCGCGAAGAACGAAGGCAGATTATAATTACAAAGAGTAGAATACCTGAAGTCATGAAAGAGATTCATAGTGGATCTTCCAGTGGACACCTGGGTATGTCAAAGACTTTAAACAAACTTCAGGAGAGATTCTACTGGGTAAACTGTAAGGCAGACGTCAGGGAATGGTGCAAGAAATGTGTGATTTGTGCAGCAAGTAACGGTCCACAACGACGAAGGAAAGCACCTATGCGTCATTACAACGTTGGTAGTCCTTTTCAGCGAATCGCAATTGATGTCGCTGAGCCATTCCCCGAGTCTCACCAAGGAAATAAATACATCGTGGTGGTAAATGGGTGGATGCCTATGCGTTACCAAGCCAAGAGGCTTCAACAATATCGGAAGTACTAATTAAGGAGTGGATTTGTCGTTTCGGCGTTCCCTTAAAACTACATTCTGACCAAGGAAGAAACTTCGAATCGCATCTTCTTCAAGAGGTATGCAAAACCCTTAAGATTCATAAGACAAGGGCAATAGCTCTGCATCCACTATCAGATGGTATGGTGGAACGAATGAATAGGACCATCAATCGCTATTTGTCAAAAGTCTCTGACCATCAAAGAGACTGGGCCAACATCTCCATATTTTCTTGCTGGCGTATCGATCGGCTGTACACGAAACAAGCTGGCAGACTCCAGCGAGCATCGTCATGGGTCGAGAGCTACGACTTCCATGTGATTTAAAGTTCAGTTGCCCTCCGAGAGAAGATTTAACAGGGGAAGACTATGTGAGCGACCTGAGACGAAAAATGGATGAAATCCATAATCATGTGCGATCCAACATCCAACGTGCTAGCGACCGAATGAAAGAGAATTATGACCTAAAAACGGATCACAGTGGTTATAAAGATGGAGATATGGTGTGGTTATTTAACCCACAAAGACGCCGAGGTCTCTCCCCAAAATTGCAAACATCATGGGATGGACCATACCAGATAATAGAGAGAATCAACGACATCGTATACAGGATTCAAAAACCACCCCGAGGAAAACCAAGAGTTGTCCATTTCAATCGTCTGACCCCTTATGCTGGCGAAGAAGATGGCGAAGCGATTTGTGCGGTGGTTGAACAAAGCGACGAGAAAGCATTTGAAGACTTCATGGTTCAGCACTCTGATGGACGTAAGAGTCGTTTTGATGTAACGAGAGAAGAACAACGAGATCTATTCCAAGTACCTTTGGACTATTGTCTTGCCCATTGTGTGGCTCAGGATTTGAAGATGTCACGAAGAATTGCTAGCGTCTTCAGGAAGAAGTTGGAAGGTTGGAAGAACTACGCACTCAATGTCCTAAAGTCGGAAGCATAGTCCACCTAAATGTTAGTAGCCACCTACCGAAAAGGATCATTTACTATCTGGTAACGAAGAAATACTCTCATCAGAAGCCAACCTACAGGTATGAATGGCTATCATTAAATGAGTTGAGGGATTCACTTCTACGTGAGGGTATCAAGAAATTGGCAATACCGAAACTAGCTTGTGGGTTGGACCAATTGGACTGGAGAACAATCAGAAGCATGGTTGAAGTCCTTTTTGCCAATTCTGGGATCGAGATTTTGGTATGCTGTTATAATTCCAGTGGTATACGACATGAGAAGCCCATAGACTGCTATGCTAACGTCAAAATGTACAAAGGGGTTCCAGTGCAGGTTCATCATAAGGTGCCGGAGGATTCATTTCGGGACATGTTTCGTCCCTAGGGAGGGGGAAATGTCACGAGACGCGTGGGGGAAGGGATTCGTCATCGACGTGCCGACTGGATCGAAATAAAAAACAAGTGTCAGATAGAAGTGTCAGATATAAATGTCAGATAAATACGTGCTGGTAATATTAATTGACTTCAATAAATCATTTGCAATTATTTACACACCCGTATAACGTGCAAAAAACGTTACAATATTTTAGTTCAATTACCATCAGATAAAATGTGCCCATAAAATTTAATTAACTAATTATTAATATGTGCTAAGCTCAGCTAAAACTTTACTCTTTCGAAGTGATTATCATATATAAATGGTTTCGTAAAACTATCAATTCAATTGGAATTATACTTATTTTAAATTATTTTAAAACCTTAAAAAAAGTTGTTTAATTAATCTGAAATGGTATACGCAATTTTGCGTCTAGATTAATTCAAATAATCAGAGTGAACTATCGCAATTGCTAAAGGATAATCGGAATGAAAATTACACACTTCAGTCTACGAAAGTAATTTCTAAAGAATAATGAAAAATATGTTGGAGTTAAGCCTGTACATTATGTAAAAAAAAGAAATTATAATTCCACCAACAAAAATGATTACCCATAATGAATTAAACAAGTAAACTTCCTGATTTTTATGTTGAATTAATCATTTGCAACGATATGAAATTTTGATAGTCTTTATTTCCCAATGCACATAATAGAATAGTGCTAAATCGTTGGAATTAAAATCGTTCACTAATAATAGTAAATTAATTTTACACGAATCAAGAATGCGACCGCGTTTTTAAATGTTTGAAAATCAAATACTTGCATACAGAATGTTTGTATGCATGGAAAAGCATAATTAATTTTATATTTATGTACTTTTGTTTAAATAATGACCAATAAAATTAGTAGCACATTATTTGCATACCAAACTCAATATATTGTTACAAATATAGGCACAATACAAATGTAAACAAAAGTTAATTAACAACACGTAAAACATTTCAATTGCATTGTGGTACAGTGTGTAATTATTGATGTTATAAATTATAGCTTTTAGGTTAGTATAATTGTTTAATTATGAAAGTTCAAATTTCCTCATTGGTTAATAAGAATTTTCATTTACAATTTGCATCTAAAATCCCTTCTAAAATTGCTCTTAAATTAATCAGATTTTTTTATCTAATGAAAACAGAGTAACTGAAAATTTAGTTTTAACGAAAGTTATTCAGTTTTTTAATATCTTTATTTGTACTTTCAGCACGTTTGCAAAATGTTTTGAATTTGTAAAGGAAAATCCGAAAAATGATAAATGTCTTGCAATTATAAATAAAATAATACGTTTAAGAAATAAATTCTAAATTTTCAGTAGGTATTAAGATATAATATCCACAGACCGATACGCACATAAACAGATGTTAAAACAATTTTGTTAAATCTTCACGTTAGAACGAACACGCGTAAGTCATAAGCTAGCTAAACTGATGAGCTGTAATGCAATGAGAAACACACGTATTGATGTAACTTTTAACTTAACTAGTAATTCCAATATACAAATCTATTTTGAAAATCTACATCAAATAATTTTACCAAGACCACAAAACTAATCACTTATAGACAAATATTGAATTATACAATAGTAAGTTGCGTGTTACAAATATATATGTCAATTAAACACAATTTTAGAAATAAATCATAGCAATTATTAAAATAAATATAATGAAAAATTCAAAAATTTACTCTCGAACGTACTGGCACTATTGTTAAATCTTATGGAGCGATGATCCACATTTACACTTGAGATGGTTTTGTAAATTCTGTAGAAATAATTACGTTCGGAATTTAGGAAAATCATAGAGCAAACTTTAATAATAAAATATATTAACGTCTTTAAAACAAGTACTCCTCGTTACAAGTTAAACGTGCAGTTATGTTTGGAAATAATAACTTGTCTCATTAGTATTTTAAATTCAACAATACTACATTGGTAAATTAATATTAGAAAATTTATTTATTTATGTTTTTTATAGATTTTTTTATTGTTTAAAATAAATTTTTAATAAAAAAAAAATCAGAAAAATGAAACTTTTAGTTTAAACTATATAGGTAGGTTAACAGGTTAATCCGTTGATTTTTTCGAGAATTTTTGGATTATTGTTTGTTACGATTGAAATCAGAGACTTACACTTTTGCGTTGAACTCAAAAACGGCCACTGTTATCAAAATTTTGAAAAAGTGATTCAAGTAGATTTACGAGTATGTATACATATAGTATGGTTCCGTCAGTCCGATCGAATTAACAAATTACCTAAGAAATTTACTTGATGTTAGTTTAGGCTGTACCAAATTACAGCAATCTACAACGAGCGGTTTTGAAAATATTTAGAAAAATGTGTTAAAATTTTTTAACTTTGATGGCGTGTATCTTGGTCATTTGAATACTTTTATAATATTTTTTTACGAATCTTCATCATTTACACTCTAGTATATGTGGTTAATTTTATGATTATTTTATTTAAATTGGTTCTCTCTTCATACCTTATATTATAAAAATATTGTATGAAATCTTATTTAATTGAATCTATTTGTCAAATTAATAAAATAAATCAGGAAACTTTCAATTCATACGGCTTATTATATGTATTAATATTTGTATTTTTTTCGGAAAAGGTGATAGAAAAAATAGTTTAATTGATTTACAAAAAAAAACGTCATACGATGCTATATAGAGCAATTACACAATGAATTGTGTATTTTTTCTAATATACATTTATTCTCATTGCATTCATAATCATGTGAATATATGTACCGGACTTAAACAAAAATAAATGACTGGGAGTGGAATAGAATATAATCTCGATCAAAATTTAATTGATTTAGACCCCGAATTTAACCTATTGGAATTGTCATTGTGAAATATTGCCGATGATCCTATCTTTAGCGTTCCTGCAGTGCCATAGAAAAGTTAAGCGGGTAGGAAAGGTTCGTTTTCGGATCTATCACAATGAAATTTTGATGTGCAGTCAGGAGATGCATTAAAATGGAAAATTTGGCGGACCGGAATTTATCCGTCGATTATATTTTTTTGCACAGTTGGATGCGGATATAAATTTATAAACCTTCCACATTCCAAACGCCCCGCCAAATGCAATGAAAGTTCACTTGTCATTTATCATCGATTATAGTGTCTCTATTGGATAATAAGATAACATATCTCGTATCCCAAAGGCTTTATTTTATGTATTTATTAAATAAATGGCTTTGTGTATACCATTTTGATTTCTTAAATTAAATATTAAATTTGCGAATGTTTAAGTGAGTTTTATAAAAATTATTTGATAAATTAAATAAACATAAAACAAGATAATACTACGTATTATTATTATGTCTGTTTATATATTAGTTTTGAGAATAAGTAATCCAATTTTATGAATACTGGAAATTGACTCTTTAATCTATCTTATAGGCAAAAAAAACTAATTTTGGAAACATGCGCTTTAACCTTCCATATTTTGAAATTGTTAATTAATTAATTTAGGATGTTTTAAAATAATTAACTGATTCTATAAAAATCTGTAACAGTTATGAATTCGTACCATAAATTCTATAAACCGTATCTGGTTTTTAAACCCATAAACATATAAACTAAAAAACCAATTTCCATTACAGCAAAAATGCTTTATATATCCTTTACATGTATCAAAGACCCTGACATTGATTTATTTTAATAGTAGCAATTCAGCTCGAGTCTGATAACCGTAGCGTGTGCATCATTGTGTCTTATTTCGAGTTTAATTGGCAGATAAGTACCTGATTTAATTTTTGTCTTGTTAAATAATAGCTAAGCGTACGGTAATTGTCATCAATCATTTATTATTAAATTTATTGAGTTGGCTTTAATTTTAAATTAATTGGGTAGATATTAATTCATAATCATTTTTCTGCAGAATGATAATAACCCGAAAAGAATTAATACTGATTTGAATATATTCATTTTATATTATATTTATATTTATACAAGTTTATCAAACAGTGTTCGAGGGCGGCCAAATGGCGCCAGAGGAAATAGAAAGTCGCCCAGAGGGCAGGGACGCCTCTCAGGGAAAGGAGGGAGGAAACGCATACTCAATACCCTTCACAATCGTCAGCACCCGGCTCGTCAGCGACGCAGAAGTGAAACCTGTCGAGCGATAGAACACCCCCGGGACTCTACAATAGACCAGCAAAAACCCCGAGAGGGGGCGGAAGGCCTCCGTCAAACAGGACCTTCAGCGACAGACTGATGGGAATAGCGCTCGCTATAATAAGGGATTCCCAGAGACGAGCATAAATGCAGAGGAAGCCGAAGCCACTAAAGCCTTGATAATCCAAATCAATTGATTTAAAAGGACATGTCTCAATGAAATTTCAGGATAATACCCACAAATGGGGATTCCTGAGAACAGAATGCTCCGACCTTCCAACCACAACGAAATGGAACTGATCATTGATCTGAAGGACCTACCGGAATCCAGGAGAGTACTAACGTGGGCTCCAGGGCCATCAATAGAGGCAACCAACTTCATCAAAAGAATATCGTTGCAAAACAACGTGAGCATCGATACCTGGAGAGTAGTAGTAGAACCCCGAGGGAACTCAGTATATCATACTGATGTACAAGGCTTTTGGGAGAAAGTGAGCGAAAGTATTATCGAGGATTGCGGGAGGATGCGTATGAATTTCGACTTTACCTCCACAGATAATTTACGTCTAGCTTTGACGTGTAGAGCATGAGAACTGAATACGAGAGAACCAAATCTACTCCACAATAAAAAAAGAAAAAATGTAAAATTCACTTACCTTACACTCTGCTTTGAGGTGGGCTGGATCTTAATTCAGTTTATCTTGCGGGAAACACAATTAATGTAATCGTTAAATGAAGAAAAAAAAACTTATTTGATGGTATTTTGAATTTAATAACAAACAAAAAAAAAACAAATAACAAAACAAACAATGAAAAACGAAGTTACAAGAAAACAAAATAATTAACAACTAGCAATATTTAAATTTACGGACAAGTAAATGGCAATGATTGATTGTTTGAGGCTTTGATTGACTACTTGAGATTTTGAATGTTTGACTGTTTGAAACTGTAAATTGACCACGCGAACACTTTGAATGACTGACTGATGATTACTGTGTGATGATTACTGACTGTGAACTTGGTTGATTGATAACGACTACGAGATAACTGGCTGATAACTTGATAACTGCGCGAACCACGAGATAACTACCGACTTCATCCCTCGAATCTTCTCCCGTCATCACCTTCTAACAACCACCCCTCCATGACTTTGTTGAAGGAAGGGGTGAGTTGTCATGGTTTTGACCGAGAGATGGCGTATGCGGTCTGATGTGCGGGATAATATTGTCTTAATATTTATACTTAATATTCGGTTGACTATTTACATTATTACACTATATCTACATATATACATATGCATATCCACATACATATGACGAACTATGCGTGTTGGTATTAATATGTTGAGGCTTAGGGGTGTGCGCATATATGTGTTGAGGCGCGCAAGCTGATTCAACTTGCGCGCTTAAGTCATATAGTATATTGATATAGTATATTGATAATTATACCCTTCTTGATTAATCGAACTTATAACATGTAAAACATTAATTAATTTTAATAGATACGGAATCGCGGTAACGAGTGCGTCTTTATGACCTGGCGGGCGCATTTTCGGACACCGGGCTTTTGCCTGAGGATTAGCTGGTAATCCGGCGTTACATGAGATCGGCACGTTCACAAATTACTGGAAAGTTTTATAATCACCAGAATTTTCTTATTTCAATTGCAGTCATAAAATGTGTTCGAAATCTGTAGGGGTGGTTCAGTTTATTACCTACAATACTATTTATTTTTGTTGTCCGTAATAAAAAATGTAAATTGTAAAAATGTGACACTAAAGTAAATATAAAAAAATATATACAGGGTGGATCATGTAATCGTACGAACTTTACGCATTTTTAATCTAAAATGAAAGTTGAATTAATGGATAATAATAAGCGTGAATGTAAAATATTGAAAATGATTTGAAAAAACGATCCGATTCGCGAATAGTGCTTTATTAGCCTTAATTTAACGGTATTTCGGCAATCCCGGTTGGATTAGATGATTTGGATACTGGTTCTGCTGGAAGTCCTTCCTAATGTGATGTGTGATGATAGGAGGTCCTTGGATGTGTGGGTTTGGCCGACCAGGAATGGACTGACATCATCCTGGTATGACGTTGCCAAACGTGTTGTGATGATAGAAGGTCCTTGGATGTGTAGGTTTGGCCGACCAGGAATGGACTGACATCATCCTGGTATGACGTTGCCAAACATGTTGTGGGCGCCACAATGGGAAACTCTCTGGAGTCAATTCTACTGCCCATTGTCAGTAGGCTGACGCTGGTTGCTGCAAAGGAATGTATCGTTCGCCAGGGCGTGGCAGTTCATAACCTAGCAGATCTCTTCCTGGAGTGAAACCTGTTGCGGCGTTGGCGCGGGAACGAAGTTCAAACAGGACCTGTGGTTGATATTGGATCCATTGATTTCCCGGCTGTCCTTGCATTCGTATTCGCAGGCATTTCTTTACTTCTTGGTTCCTCTGCTCTGTTGGGTTAGCTCGCGGGTGATATACTGGAGTAAAATAGGTAGCAACGTCCCACTGCTGGCACTGAGTCTTCCATTGTTTGGATCGGAATTGAGGTCCATTATCACTGATAATTACTCGAGGGTAGCCAAACCTATGAAATACTTGCTCCTCTAGTAGTTGAAGAATAATTGCCGTGCGGGCTTGACCGACTGCAAAGGCCTCCACCCATCTTGTGAATAGGTCAGTTACCACTAGAATGTTTCTTTTCTTGCCTCGAGCTAATGGAAGCGGTCCAACGAGGTCTACAGCTATGGTATGGAACGGCGCTGTAGGGATGCGAGCCTTCATGGGTGCGGACTTCTGGCGTTTCCCTCTTTTTGTTGCGATGCAGATAAGATATCCTTCAACATAATGTTTTACATCAGCGGGAATACTTGGCCAATAATATCGAGTTTTGATGCTACGAATGGTTTCATCGCGACCAGGGTGAATGGCTTCATCGTGAAATGCATGCATGACACGAAGACGTGCATCTTCGGGTACGTAGAGGGTTCTGTCGCGTCCTTCCAGTGGTTTCTTGTACAGAAGTCCATCTATGGTCTTCATGGAGCGGCTAATGTCTTCCCAGGCTGGATTGCTGGGATCTTGGAGAAGCTAAATCTTCCTCTGAGTTTCCTTATCTGCTGCTTGGGTATCTGCTACTTGGTTAGCTACTGGGAGGGCAATGTTATTCAGAGCTGGTGGTAAAATGTGTTCCAAATCAGGGATTTCTCCGACCGATTGATCCTCAGGTTCTCGGCTCAACAAATCTGGCAGTTAATTGTCCTTGCCAGGGCAATGTTCAATACTGAAATCAAAACTTTGTAGTTGAAGCGCCCACTTGGTTAGCTTTTACCGGTGATCTTTGAAGTTCGCTAGCCAAGTCAGCGCTTTGGAGTGGGTGATAACTTTGAAATGACGGCCTTCTAGGAGGGGGCGATATCGATTTAAGGCCCAAACGAGCGCGAGGCACTCCTGCTCGTTAATGTGATACCGTTTCTGCGCTCCAGTAAGTTTCGCGGAGTCAAATGAGATGATGCGTCGGCTTCCTTCTTCATCTGTCTGGTACAGTACCGATGAAATTCCCAATTGCGAAGCGTCGGTCTGCACTGTGAAGGGGAGATTAGGCAGCGGACGATGGAGATATAACGGCTGCTTTGTCTGCTCATGGAGCTGTTCCATCGCGGCTGTGGCGGATGAGTTCCATCGAAAAGGCTTAGTGGTTGCAGTCAAATCGTTTAGGGGTGCAGCAATATGGGCATAATCTGGTATATATTGACGCACCCAGTTACACAAGCCTAAAAACTTTCGGAGCTGGCGGCGGGTTTTTGGAATTGGTTGTGTTCGTATTTGATCTAAATGTTTTTGGAGAGGTCTCGTTCGGTCAGCGTCCACCATGTGACCCAAATATTCTAATTAGGTTTTTCCAAAAGTACATTTGTCTGCTCCTAATCGCAGGTCAAATTGATCCAATCTTTCCAATACAAGCGCCAAATGTCGTAAATGTTCCTCTTGTGTCTTCGAGAATACGATGATGTCATCCAGGTATACTATAACGAAATCGTGCAGCATGCCCGAAAGTACCTCCTGGGACATCATCCTTTGGAAGGTGGCTGGTGCATTCTTCAGACCGAATGGCATTACACGAAACTGGTAATGCCCGCCGTCAGGGGTGCTGAAGGCCGTATACTTCTTGGAATCCTCCTCCATGGGAATTTGCAAATACCCACTTTTCTGATACGGTCACTTCGTTCAACTTTCTGTAGTCGATGCAAAAACGCTTCTCGCCATCCTTTTTCTGCCCAAAACAATAGGAGATGCATACGGACTTACGGAGGGCTCAATTATGCCTTGCGTAAGGAGATCCTTCACCTGCTGGTCGATCTCCTGCTTTCTCTCGGGATTAACGCGATAAGGCCGGATCCTTATCGGTTTCGATGTCGTAAGTTGTATCCTATGTTCAATGGTTCGTGGGCGACGAGCAAATTGATCCTTTGGTTGGAACGTCCTATTAAATCTCTGGACCAATTCCTCGAAGATGTGTCTGTGTTCTCCGCTGAAACCATGTTTTAGCTGTAGAACGGGAAAATCGCCGCCTGTCCCTTGCAATTGTGACCAGTATACGGTCTGGCGCAGTCCGGTTCCAAGATGGACGCAGTGCTTCTGGCAGTCGATTATGGCATCGTGTTTGATGAAAAATCCTATGCCGAGGATGGCATCGTAGCGAAGGTAGGGCATCACAAGGAATTCTTCGTCAAAATAGGCAGATCCAAGTTTAAACTGGAGGCGGGCTAGACCGGTGATGTCGGCGGTTGAATGTTGGCCTGCTAGATTTGTTTTTGTTTGAAGCGGGAATATATTAACGCTGATTCCATGTCGAATATAATTTTGACTGGCTCCGAGGTCAAGTAAGGCCGATATAGTTTCTTCGCCACAAATTAGGGGCAGTGTTATTAGCGACGACGTATTTGGAGTTAGCGCACACACGGGGTTTGTGTTATTTTTAGCGTCTATTTCGCGAGGAGGGGTTTGCACTTGTGTGTCTTTGGGGCACTTGTCACTAACACTGGCACGTTTGTTCATTTTACGCGTCGCGATACGCGAAGTTAACGTTCGTTTATTATCACTGGCGTCGTATGGGTGGAAGCGATTTATCTTTTGTCGTGGTCGTTGAGGTCGTCGTTGTGAAGCGGCAGAAACGTGGCAATTTAGTTTTGATCCTGCCGCTGTGGGCCGTTTCCTGATGTATTTGGGCAGTCACTGTGCCAATGATTTCCTTGACGACATTTCAAACAAAACGGTGGTGATCTGGGGCGGGTTGGTCGGTCTGGAGGTGGTGGAGTTGCTCCTCGCTGGGAAGTGGCATTCTGTCGACGCTCAGGACGCGAACTATCCCTTCTTCCATAATTGACGATGCGATGAATTGACGCGGATCGCGGCCTGTGAAGATAGGTTTGACGTCCGTTTCCGTTTTCTTCACCTCCAACAAATAATCTATTATCTGCTTGCTTGCTTGGGTTGCGACTTCTTCGGTATTATGACTGTGTGGTTCGCGAGCGTCTCGTGAATTGGACCTTGATAACTCACGGCGCAGTTCGTCTCTCTCCTGTCTCATATCCTGCATATATTGATCTGCTTCCTCCTGACGTCTCCGAATTTCATTAACTTCACCAAGAAGTGCATCTATAATTTTACGATATTCGCGATTTTCTCGCGATTCCGGATAAATGACTTTTTCCTCCTCGGCTTGTCTACGGCGTGCTTTTTCCTCGCGAATTTTCTCTAGCCTCGCCTCGTATTCTTGTTTCGCCGCAACCTCCTCGTCATCAAGTTCTGCGAAACTCAACGTTGATTCTCTATCTAAATGTTCTATCGCAGATGGTGGATAATCATCGAATGGCGAACCGGCTCTAGAGAAAACTGTCTGCTGCGTGGTCTCTGTCGAAATTCTGTTATCTCGACTTTCGCGGTCCATGGATTGATGCTGCGTGGGTGTACGCTGTGAGCGATTGTGCATCGTGTAACTCTTCACTGACATCTTGTGATTAATGTGTTTTAATCAAGAAGAGAATATTGACAAAAAATGACTATGATGCGGCCCCGTCGAGTTCCTTCTTGGCTTATTTACGAATGACTATTAAATTGATAACAAAAAATAATACCACACACTTTAAATGATGCTCAAGTGAATTGAAATTATAAAATAATAAACAAACTTGAAAATGCAATTAATTGAATAGTAAATAAATCAACTTGATTAATCAATGGATATATATGAAAATGAAATATAATAACCCTTTAAATTAAAAAACAACCAAAAAACCCTAGTATTTCTAAAAAAAAATTGTATTAGCACAAACAGTAAGCATGCAAATTAAACCAAAATATTGCGTCCTGAAAAGATAACAACACAATAATAAATAAATCAAGCGTATTTCTAAGTGATTGTAAATGAATAAAATGCAGAAATAAATATTATCTCAGCACGTGTAGGTGTTCAATTTATTTCACTTATTAAAAGAAATAATACAGCAATAGAATTAATAGAAACCAGCTGAATATAAGGTACTATAATTGTAAACCTATCTGCAAGAGTGATTTATAAAATGAATAATAATGTGTTATTGTTTCGCAAAATTCTGAATGTATGAAATGATTTGTCTCATGTGTTTCAATAATAAAAATCTAAATGAATAATTACCAGTTATTACATAAATTAAGCACTAATACAACTAGGTTAAATTGATTAGACAAAAATATGAAAAGTGTGGCGAATAAAATGAATTTAATAATTTAAATTTAAAAATATTCCCTCAAAAGATGTGTGATATTTTCATCCACTAGATAAACTATACTTATAAATATATGCACAAATGAACTTATCTAAATTATATTTAGAAAAATGAAATAATGTTCAAGAGGTGAATTGATCCTAAATTGAAACTTTAATTATTAATCAACAGTTATTAAAATAATTATTATTTATAATAAGTATAGGCTGAGTGTAAATTGAATTGAATATTGTCTGACGTGGATTTGTTTGGTTAGAAAGCCAATTGTTTAGGTGAGTGTGGACTAACAAATTAGTGCTGGCTTGTAAAAAAAAATAATTTCAGAGCGTAGGTATAAAACGGCCAATAAGTTGGAACGCCAATTATTATCGTGATTGTGGAAAAATTTAGGCAAATTAATTCTGATATGTAAAAAAATTGAAATGTGTCAGGGCGTGGGTGTGAAACGGCCACTAAGTTTGGGCGCCAATTATTATCGAGGATTGCGGGAGGATGCGTATGAATTTCGACTTTACCTCCACCGATAATTTACGTCTAGCTTTGACGTGTAGAGCATGAGAAATGAATACGAGAGAACCAAATCTACTCCACAATAAAAAAAGAAAAAATGTAAAATTCACTTACTTTACACTCTGATTTGAGGTGGGCTGGATCTTAATTCAGTTTATCTTGCGGGAAACACAATTAATGTAATCGTTAAATGAAGAAAAAAAAACTGATTTGATGGTATTTTGAATTTAATAACAAACAATAAAAAACAAATAACAAAACAAACAATGAAAAACGAAGTTACAAGAAAACAAAATAATTAACAACTAGCAATATTTAAATTTACGGACAAGTAAATGGTAATGATTGATTGTTTGAGGCTTTGATTGACTACTTGAGATTTTGAATGTTTGACTGTTTGAAACTGTAAATTGACCACGCGAACACTTTGAATGACTGACTGATGATTACTGTGCGATGATGACTGACTGTGAACTTGGTTGATTGATAACGACTACGAGATAACTGGCTGATAACTTGATAACTGCACGAACCACGAGATAACTACCGACTTCATCCCTCGAATCTTCTCCCGTCATCACCTTCTAACAACCACCCCTCCATGACTTTGTTGAAGGAAGGGGTGAGTTGTCATGGTTTTGACCGAGAGATGGCGTATGCGGTCTGATGTGCGGAATAATATTGTCTTAATATTTATACTTAATATTCGGTTGGCTATTTACATTATTACACTATATCTACATATATACATCTGCATATCCACATACACATGACAAACTATGCGTGTTGGTATTAATATTACTCAGGAAAAATGGTAACACTTTCTTTCACAAAATATTTTTTATTCGCTATATGTATACATTTCGAGTGCAAAGTACTCATTATCAATAGCTTACTGATAATGAGTGCTTTGCACTCGAAATGTATACATATAGCGAATAAAAAATATTTTGTGAAAGAAAGTGTTACCATTTTTTCCTGTGTAATTATCAAATCTATCTTCACGTAACTCTTAAAAACCACGTTTCTAAAATGGTATTAATATGTTGAGGCTTAGGGGTGTGCGCATATATGTGTTGAGGCGCGCAAGCTGATTCAACTTGCGCGCTTAAGTCATATAGTATATTGATATAGTATATTGATAATTATACCCTTCTTGATTAATCGAACTTATAACATGTAAAACATTAATTAATTTTAATAGATACGGAATCGCGGTAACGAGTGCGTCTTTATGACCTGGCGGGCGCATTTTCGGACACCGGGCTTTTGCCTGAGGATTAGCTGGTAATCCGGCGTTACATGAGATCGGCACGTTCACAAATTACTGGAAAGTTTTATAATCACCAGAATTTTCTTATTTCAATTGCAGTCATAAAATGTGTTCGAAATCTGTAGGGGTGGTTCAGTTTATTACCTACAATACTATTTATTTTTGTTGTCCGTAATAAAAAATGTAAATTGTAAAAATGTGACACTAAAGTAAATATAAAAAAATATATACAGGGTGGATCATGTAATCGTACGAACTTTACGCATTTTGAATCTAAAATGAAAGTTGAATTAATGGATAATAATAAGCGGGAATGTAAAATATTGAAAATGATTTGAAAAAACGATCCGATTCGCGAATGGTGCTTTATTAGCCTTAATTTAACGGTGTTTCGGCAATCCCGGTTGGATTGCCGGTAACAAAAGGAAGAAGTTGCACTTCGACTCTCAGGGTGCTTACGATAAAAACGAGCCATGGCTTTACAAGGGAATAGTAAAAGGGTTAAATACACAGGGAAGGCGACTGATTGTCGCCGAATCTATGTGTAACTTACGTACATTTATAATAGTAAAACATGAACTGAATTTAATGCCATTATGGAACATATGTTGGAAAGACCTAGTGTCAGCACGGTTGGAAGTAGTGGAAAGAGTGGGAGTTTATACTCCGATCCGATACATCACGGGAGTAAGTAGGAAATGCCGCTGAAGCGATGCCAACCCACACCACATTATATTGGGAAGCACGGATATAAATCCAAGAGGTGAGTAACTCTTAGATTTTAACTTAGAGAATGAAATTGAAATAGCCAATATTGGAAATGTACCCTCGTTCGTAAAAGTGTTGCGAATTGACATTGCACTTACCTCTTGCAAGGCAGGTGAAATGGTAAAATGTCGATATCGAATCAGAAGAAACATCGGAAATCCAAAACAGAAACCCGAAGAGAACTGACTGGAACCTGTACTAGATAGCCGAATCGGAGAGTTTCCAACAGTAGCAAAAACAACTTATGAGTTAGAGTTCATGGTGCAAAGTATCATGGAATTCACTAATACTAGAAAATAATAATAATAGAAAAGACCCAAGTCAAAAGCGTAGCACTAAAACTGAAAAGTGGACAAAGACAAGCATGTCTGCTGATCACTGGGTCAATGAGGTTAACGCCCACGGCAGCCATGGAACACATATTATCGCTACCACCACTACATCCATTTGTTATAATGACAGCCAGACAGACAGCACCCTCTCATCACAGAAAATTGAAATGGAATTTAAAATATTTAAATAAAGTAAAACTCACTTTGTTAATATCACACTATTTATTTTAAAAAGTGACTCGAGTTTCGATCAACAGCTGATCATTTTCAAACTTAAAGTAATTTAAAATACATTTCAACACAATTTATATACAGTTAAATAAAGAGGAGGATACTAGGTCTAACTGGTCGTTAATTATGGGGAAGTCCGGATTAGATTTTGCTTTGTGAATTAATTAATCAATTAGTGAAATGGAATTACACACTTAACAAAACTAACACTAGAATATTTTTCATTTATAAATATCTAACAAAACATTTAACTTTCATGGAAATATAATCAATCATAAATAATAGTAACAGAAATATCGTGCTAAATAATACACATAATAACACCTTCGAAAAGAAAAAGAAAACCAAATCCAAAATACACAAACACAACAGACACACCATAATTTTACCAACTTAACCAACATTACATTTAATAAAAAATGAACAGAACATTCTCAACAAAGGCATGGAGTATGCACCAAAACATATAAACATAAACCTCCCTATTGAAAGCATAAGTTTTTAAGAAGCGACACACAAACAACCGAATGAAAAGAACATAACAGACGAAATAGTTCTAATCCTAAATGCAGGAAATTAAATAAAAATTACAAAAATAAAAAAGAACAAAAAGAAAAACTCTCAATCAAATCAATTCATAATATAGTAACAAACAATAACTGCATTGTAGAAAAAGGGGACAAACCGCTGGGCTATATAATAATCGAAAAAGAAAAATACATCAACAAAGTAAATGACTACCTAAATAACAACAACTACACTGAATTCAAATAAACCCCCATGAAAAAATACATACAAAAGACAAAAAAATAACGTAACATTCACAAAAGCAATACCTAACAAACATTACCAAACCCCTCATTAACCCACAACTGCATAAAAAGAATAATTCCATAAGACCAATAACAAACAATAAAAACACCCAAGTTGAATCAACAACTCAAGCCCCTCTGAATATACTAAAAGGATTCGAAGAGATTTAACCAGAACTCACAATAAAAAACGCATACGAACTCATCACTCAAATAAACAAAACACAGCTAACAAGAAATACAACAATAATATCTTTTGACACAAATATACCTATATTAGAAAGACTAGATATGCTAACATTAGTCTTAGCAAAAAAATAATGAACACAACAGATACAAATCATATAATACAAATAATAAAACATGTAACTGAACAAAACTTTTGGCATATTAACAAGATATATGAAATGAAATATGGATTACCTATAGCTTTCCCACTATCAGAATTCTTATCTATGTAACTACTTCATCAATAAAACAATAGACAATACTATGGAAGAAAGGAATACAAAACTTCACAATCTAAATAACCTACATCCCAATATAAACTTTACATCTGAAAAAGAAAACAATAACGAACTAAACTATCTGGACCTGACCCTAATAAAAAAATTATAAAAATAGAGAATATAAAATATACAGAAAACCTACACACAGTGCAACAATACGCATGTTTCCTAATACACCGATTAAAACACATACCAATGAATATCAACATGTGTGAAAACGAAATTAGTATAATTAAAGAACTAGCCACAGAACATAAATACCCCATACATAAAATCATGGAATTAATACATAAAACGACCCAATACAAAAAAATGGTGTATACAAATTAAAATGTGATGATTGTGAAGCAACATATATAGGAGAGACAGGGAGAACTATCTTGGATAGGGTTAAAGAACACAAAAAGAACTATAGAACATCCAACTTCGAACGACACCTGAAATTCAACAATCACACATGCAATAACCCGGATAACATTAAACTAATACACCATGAGCAGAAATTATATAAACTTACACTTCTTGAAAATTATGAAATTGAAAAAGCAAAACAAGACCAGAACATAATATCCCTCAATGATCACATATTTGGAAACGGATCCGATTTTCAAAAAATTAGTACATGTATCTCCAAGCTTTAATTCTTTTGAATATAGTTTTACCTTACAGCATCAACAATTACACAACAGGAAAGGAAACCAAACAGAACATTCAATATTTAACATTACCAGTACACGTGACAAATAAGTTATGATAAAGAATAGCATAAAACAACAGATACCTAACATAACCTAAGCCCAAATGGCAATAACCAACACCCAACTTCAAAAATAATAAAATATAATAGAATATCATCACTATAGTGTCTAAGAATCATATAAATATATTTTAGTTATACAACTTTATTCGATTAATAACATAATACCGCATACACATTCTCTAAATAATCATTTCATTTATCACAATTATATATGAAAAAATAAAAATTGTTAAATTTTATTTTATACATAACATGACATGACATGACACCATAATATAAATAAATACAAGTAGTATAATAAGTACTTTATGTTAATAATTTTGTTTTAATAATTTAGTTTTGCCTTTGGACGGCATAGTGCCAAAACCGGTAGCAACATAAAAAGAAAATAAAAATATATTAAGGAAGTACGTTTTTTATACCGGGTGTCTCAGACCACCCGTACCAGCCTTTCATTTCGACAACGCTTGGTCGAATGTGACTGCGACAAGAAATTGTATTACCACAGTGAACCCAAGGAATCCACTAATGAATTTATTTTTTACCGGAATAATCCGGAAGTACCTGGAACCGGAAGTAACTTTAAAATTTCAAATGGCAACATAGGTCGAGTATCGTATTAATTGATAGGTCTTTTTAAAAGAAACAACTTTTATTTAAATATTTTTTTAATATTTTTATTACAAAATAAACGAAAAAAACTAAATTGAAAATTAGTTATCCATTCAACAAACAATTGCCTCAAGTAGGCTTTGCTCTTTTTTAGAACATCAATTTGTATATGTGTTAATATTGCAAATATTTTTACATGATTCTTCGTATTGTTCCTCAATACTTTCCTTGGGTAATATGTTATTTTTACACTCCGGTGAGAAGAGTTCCTCTTAATAAAAACTGAATTATTATTTTGATATGGATGGCTTCTATAGTACGAGTGTCTGCGACCACCCGTACCAGCCTTTTATTTCGACAAACAAAAAATACCAATAGTTTGAAAGTATTTTATTCAACGATTCAAATAAGAGTGTGAAAGTAAAGAAAATGATAATTAAAACAACTATTTAATTATTTATGGTATGTTCAAATTGCCTTCCTTCTTGATCAATGCATCTTTTTAGCCGATTTCGAACGTCATTGACGGCCCGTACTAAGTGAACGGCAGACATTCTGTATCCTCTCTTTCATATTATCCCTCGTGGTTGGAGGCTCTTTATAGACTAGGTCTTTGATACGTCCCCACAAGAAGAAGTCAAGAGGCGTTATGTCAGAAGAACGAGGTGGCCATGGAAATGGTCCTAGCCTTCCAATCCATCTACCTGGGAAAAGGCGATCAAAGGTTTGACGAGAAACTCTTGCGTAATGAGTTGGACAACCATCTTGTTGCAAATACATTGTTAAACGTGTCGCATATGAAACATCATCTAGAAGGTCAATAAGATTATTTTCTATAAAATCAGCGTATTTAGCCCTGTTTAATGAACCATCGAAAAAATGCGGACCAATTATTTGGTTTTGAGCATTGTGTAAATTAACAACTCAATTGCTCATAAAACTTTGTGATGGAAATTATAATTTTTATGAGACAACCATTTACAAAAATTCAACCTATCTTTAAAATCCCGCTCTTCACGTTTCTGGTGTAGAGATATATGATATGGATGGAATTTGTTTGTTTTTTAAACTCTCCAAGCAGTGGAGCGACTTATTCCAGCATTGACTTCAATTCTTCTAGTCGAGATGTTCGGATCCAGAGCAATTGCTACAATAATATCTGGTATTGTTTCATCTTGTACTCATTTTCTAATACTTCGACCTTTGATGTGGCTAGGCTGTAGCTTGCCAGTTGTCTTAACTCGTTCTGCAAGGCGCCAAAAACCTTTTTTGACTGATTAGCTCGTTGACGGTATTGCTCAGAATACATTTGCTCAGCAGCACGATGGTTTTGGCCGCATTTACCTAATATCATCAGCATATCAAAACCTTTGAAGTTTGTAAAAACCATGTCTACACATTCAATACTTTGATAATAATAATTTATTTTACTTTAAATATTCACGAACGTTAATTATTTTGACATAACAAAAAATCCAAGCCTACTTGAGGAAATTGAGTGTTGAAAGGGTAAATAATTTTCAATTTAGTTTTTTTCGTTTATTTTTGTAAATATGCAAAATATTAAAAAAACCTTTTTAATAAAACTCGTTTCTTTTAAATAGACCTATCAATTAATACCATAATCGACCTATGTTGCCATTTGAAATTTTAAAGTTACTTCCTTTTACCGGTACTTCCGGATTATTACTTTGGTAATAATATTTTTTGTCCCAGTCATATTCGACCAAGCGTTGTTAAAATAAAAGGCTGGTACGGGTCTAAGACACCCGGTATACATCCATAAATAATCTTGATACGATTCCACACCATTATAGCAATTAGTTTGTCAGAGAAGGTATCTAATAATATAATTCCTATATATCTAAATCAGAAAATCTATATTAGAATCGGTGCTTGTACAAATTTTATTTAACATTTATACTCATAATCTCCGCCAATTAGATATACGCCAGGTAAAGGTGGTACAGTTTGCCGCTGATTTCTATTTTCACTTTGATAGCAATAACGAACGGAAGCATGTCTAAACGTAATTTAAGCCTTGTCTAAAGCTAAATGGTGTTTTCAGTTAAGATATGCAATACAGTTTATTCGGTCAATAATCGACTATGGTAGCATATTTTATGGTCTGCCAGCAAAAACTCATTTTAAAATCCTAGATAGAGTTCAAAATAATGCGTTGTGTATATGTGTTTGTGCCATTCAGTCGACCCCTTGTGAGACCTTTTAGCTGAATCTGGTGAACTTCCTTTAGAGGGAAGAAAAAATATTACCGCTTATAAGTTTGTCCTGAAATTAAGGAGCAATGTTTGGGAACACCCCTTAAATATAATAGAGTCTCCGGCTATTAGTTGTTTAACAAGCATTTATTGGAAATATCGACTATTACTAATTATTTATATTTTCTGGATTCAGCTCATGTTAATGTTTTAAATGAAGCCCTAAAAATTTGCCAATGCCGAATATATAACTGTCTTACTTTCCTCTCGCATGTAATAATTTCTGTATATTTAAGTACCATGGGCCAATGTGTTTCAGTATTTAAAAGTGCTGTTAGTCAATTCTCATCTGCAATTCATATATATATAGATGGTTCTAAAGTATGAAAAGAAGCTGGCTTTGCCTGCGTGATTCCATCTAAAGATACTTCAATTATGGAAAGGCTTCCGTTAATGCCAACTATTTATTCAAGATTTTATGAGCACATACATAACCCTCAGTGCCTTATACATCCAGAAACTAAACATCAAAATAACAGAATTCATAATTTCATCACCTACCAGAAAATATGAAAAATCAATCTCAACAAAGACAACTTATACAAGTTCACACTCGACGCCGCATAATTTACTGTTTTGAAAAAAAGATGCAGCAACTATTCTAAATAAGGAAATATTATGCATTATGGAAACACTGAGTAGATGCTAAAATAATTCGACAGGTCACCGAACAAATCCTCAGAGCATCCCAAAATAAAGTTTATATTTCTTCAGCTTCCTTCGTAAACGCAACGAATCCGAGGGTCGTGATAGAATGTCACATCGAGAGTCTGTCTTTTTTGAACTTTATTGTGGGCTGGTACTCACTTAGAGAACTAATACTAATCTTTGCAGATAGCTTATTGGTTCTTAATTCCACGATTATTAAAATACTTGTGGAGAAGGGTGAAATTTGTATGGACAAAGGCCCATTGTGGAATCAAGGGAAATGAGGAAACAGAACTGTTAGCCAAATCAGCAATTAATAACAATAATATAGAATATAATTGTCGTTTACCCTTTTTCGATTATAGTATAGCATTTAGGCACCCAGTAATACAGCAGTGGAAAAACTTTTGAGAAACCAATATGTGCAATAGAATGAACTACAGTGTAATTCATGGTTCTCTTCCAAAGAATATTATTGCATACAATGAAACATGTAGGCCAAAGCTATTTACTGCAACTACTTTTCGTTTGAAAACAACGCATTGTCTATTTTCCACGCATTTAAATTAAATTAAAATAAAGGCATATCCTGTGTGAGATTGCTGAAATTTTGAAAACATTAATCATAATCTTTTCGAATGTCCTTTAAACCTAGTGAGCAAAAATAATTTCTTTAAAGAGTTTCGTGAGTTAGGACTAGAGTATCCATTGAATGCGGACTGTTTATTAATATTTAATGATATGTTTGGGAATGGCCTTATTTTTAAATTTTCTCAGAAGTATTAAACCTTTGTATTTAATTTTCTGTAGCAAAACCCTTTATAACGTGGTGTATTTGTTTTTCTTCAAAGTCGCCTCGAAATACCCCTTGGCGTGAAGAGTGTCCTAGTAAATCCATTCATTATTATTATTATATACAGGGTGACTGACGAAAAACCTTTGGTGCTGTATCTCGCTTATATTTTATCCGATTTTAATAAATAAAACATTAAATTAAATCGTTTTTAAAAGCCTTTAATATGAACTGAACAGATATTTTTTCTTGTATCCAAAGACGATCAACTTTTTTTTCAAATTTCACTGTATATATATTTTTTATTGAACCAAAAGGAGATTTTTTTTCTGAATATAAAATTATCTTTTAAAAATGATTTAATTTGATGTTTTGTTTATTAAAATCGGATAAAAAATAAGCGATATACAACACCAAAGGTTTTTCGTCAGTCATCCTGTATACAAACATATACTGACTGGGTATCCCGTTAATGTGGGGAAATGGCATTATCACAGATTTCTGGTTCCAAAACATGATGATTTAACACAACATATCTCTATCAAAAATTTATGGTTAAGCCGGAATTGGTCTTCAAAGTTCCAGAACATTTTATTTCTTTTGTTCATAACAATTGAACGCTTTATTCGATTTGAATGAAAGTTATTAATAATGACTACTATTATATAATACATTATTTCAGTTATTATGGTTAACACTGAATAAAACACATACTATAATATATTATAGTGGTTAAAAACATATTTAGTGTTCATTATGAATTACCATGTAGTAGCAGTCACAACCATTATTATTAAGGTTGCTATTGGTTGATAAGAATTATAAAAAACAGAAGTACCACCACTTAAAAACTAAAATATTTTTTATTAGTAAATAGAACTAAAGAAATACTACTCGAAAGACAATTAAATTTAAAAACTTTTCTGTCTCTTACTAATTTTTGATATTTTATACGGTTTTCCCACAAAAAATAAAATATAAATGTTTTACCTCATAAAAACAAAACAAAATCTAGGTTTCCATCGAATCAAAAATACCTGATTTTCGTGGCCGTCATTGTTTAAAAATTTTAAATTATGTATAATATAATTACCGAGTGTTTTTAATAATTAATTGTTGACTTTATTGTATAGAGTGAATTTTTAATAGCTTTCGGATTTGATTTTAAAAATAAACACATAAAATTTAGAGAAACGTATGAAATCTTTATTTGAGTCGATAGAACGATCTATATAATTCAATTTTTAAAGATGATTTCATGTAAATGTTGGCCGCGGCTACGCCTCAAATGATTTATACGCTGGGTCCAATGTTGGCATACTCTCTCCAACATATCGGCCGGTATCTCACGAATAAATTCTTAAATATTGGCTTCCAGTGCGTCAACCGTTGCGGGCTGGTCCCTATAGACATGAGCCTTAACATAGCCCCACAAAAATAGTCCAAACTCGTTAAATCGCACGATCTAGGCGACCAATGGACCGGCCCCAAACGTGAAATAAACTGCTCGCCGATCTCGCCTCTCAATTGGGCCATTGTTTCGCGTGCTGTGTGGCATGTGGCACCGTTTTATTGAAACCACATGTCAGACAAGTCCAGCTCTTCCATTCTGGGCAAGAAATTGTAATCATCGCACGGTAGCGCTCGCCATTCACAGTCGCCTTCGTCGCTTTTATTTATTTATTTATTTATTAACAACTTTGTACTCCTTTCTAACTTAATATTACAAAATTTATAATATAAAATATGTAAATATGTATACCCAAAATTTTATTCGAAAGGAGGACGGGCCAATGATGCCGCCGGCCCATAATCCACACCAAACAGTGCATTTTTCAGGATGCATTGGCAGTTCTTGCAATGCTTCTGGCTGCTCTTCACACCAAATACGGCAATTTTGCTTGTTCACATATCCATTCAACCAGAAATTAGCTTCGTCGCTGCTGAACACAATTTTCCGATAAAAACGTGGATCTTCATCCAACTTTGCCAGCGCCCATTCACCAAAAGTTACCCGTTGTGGTAGGTCGCGTGGCTTCAATTTTGCACCAGCTGTATTCTAAAAGGTTTTACACCAAAATCCTTCCGCAAAATTTTCCACGTAGTGGAGTAACAGAATCCCAATTGCTGCGAACGGCACCGAATCAATAATTCACGGTCAGCAAGAACACTAGCGGATACAGCTGCGATATTTTCCTCTGTCCGCACTCTACGTATGCGTGTTGGTGGTTTAATGTCCAATAATGTAAATTTGGTGCGAAATTTAGTCACAAGATTCCGAATAGCCGCCCCAGAAGGTCGCCCAAACTGACCATAAAGTGGAATAAGTGCACTATGCACTGTCTTAACCGTGCATGAATTTTGATAATAAAATTCAATCATCTGCAAATGTTGTTCGTTTGTAAGTTGATTCATCGTTAAATTATAGACCAAACTAAATATGTTTGACAGTTGACATGATACAGGAAAACAGCTGAACTGCCAAAAACAGTGGTGCCAAAAAGAAAGTTGCTAAAAAATCACCCATTAGTTCATAAGTATTCCTACTGATTTACTGATTTTGCTTTACATGTTCACTTCAAAAATAATAACAATTAATAAAATTCATATTTGGAGGTAACAGATATCTTGATAGTATTAGAATTTTGCGAAGGAATTTGTTCGAAAACTGATGGATTTTATTTTGATTTATTTCATCAATTGATATTATTTAATGTTTATTCAATTCGGTAAGTTGATTTACTTATTATTGAGAGTATAATGAGCATAGTATATTCATAATTTATTTTTTATGCGAAAACCGTAAAATATATCAAATATTATTAGGGTACAAAAAAGTTTTTAAATTAATTGGTCTCTGAAATAGTATTTCTTTAGTTTTTATTTAAGGGGGTATTACTCTTCTGAAGCCCGTTTTGAGAGTAATTTTTAGGAATTATTTCTGTGAAAACTATCAAACCCACAGTATCGGGATTTTTCACTCATATTAAGACATGTTTAAACTAACAATATACATTTTATTGAATTACTTAATCAAAATGTATACAAGTTATGCGCTGTTACGTATGTCGCGGCGGGAGACGCTCGTCCAATCGGGCGCACGGATTGTGGCGATGCTAATCGTCTAAAATAAAAAAACAATTTATTTTTTTAATCTATATGAGTGTAGTTATCGTCCGAACTAGAACTAAACAAGTACACATATTTTTATAGAAACGGCAGCTGTTTAAAAATCAAAGTCCAATTTTTCCGAAAAATTTTCAACTAAAACATCAGATTGAAAGTGAAATATACAAGCTATCAAAATAATCCTAGATCCAACCATAAGTGAAGGTTCCTTCAATATGTGTGTCAAACGGCAAGTCAATTGGTTCAATAGTTTTTGAGAAAAACGTGCGCCCGTCTTGCAAAATGTTGTTCCGAGAAAAACGCGTTCAAAGTTTGCAATACATTTAGCACTGATACGGTTGAACTTACGGTGGATAACAACTGATTTGAGTAACTAACCCTTAATCAGCTGTACCGTGATGATAGAGACAAGGGGGGACCATTGAGATAAGGGGGGACCATAAAACAGAAAAACAGTCGAGGTATAACAGTCGATGGTATAAGTGCCGCGCCTCAACGCGCCGCAGCCTAAGCTTGTGTAACTATTGGATTTCTACGAATTTCAAATTCATATTTTCGAAACACACCCTCAGAACCCCGGACTATAATAAAATGCAAAAAAAAAAAATTGAATTGTGAAATTTTCTAAAGAGTAATTCCCCCTTAATGCACCAATAAAAACATATTTTAGTTTTTAAGTAATGATACTACTGCTTTTGATACTTCATGTCAATCACTTTATTGTTATTATGGCCATTAATAATCGAAATGATTTATTATATTGTGCTAGTTATTAATAATAAATTTCATTCAAATCGAGTAAACCTTTAATTAAATTAATAAACAAAATAAATACAATTTTTAGGAACTTTGAAAACAAATTTAGGCTTAACCATAAATTTTTGAATATAGATAAGTTATATTAAATCATTATAATTTGACCCTAGAGGACCATCGTCACCCTTGTGGAAAAAAGTTGAGCCACTTCTACGCCCGGCGACCATATGCTTCTACCTGTTAAACCTCTTTCCGTCCGTTCATCAATCAGTCCACAGAATCGCCATAAGTAGTATTTAGGTTATTTTGTTATATGCTAAATATAACCATTTTTTACATTTACTTCCTGGAATTACATCCTAAACATTATTTTGCCATAATTAGCACATAATTTCTTTAGAATATACAGATGTCAAATGAAAATATTATTGCATGTTGATCGACAATCATTTAAATAAATTTTGTTATGATTTATTATCTATTTCAATCATATTTTTTAACGAGCAATGTATAATGGTTAAACATTACAAAAAATGCTATAAATTTTAGATAAACATTAATATTTAGTACAATTTAAATAACTTGTCTAAATTTTACTTTTCAGTCTTTTAAAAGTATGTTTAACAGTTTAGTCCGTTTCCAAAATTATTACAGTTATTTCTAATTACAAATAAAATATTAAGAAAACAATATATTTATACACTTTTAATAATAATGCAATATATATGGAATATTAAATATATAATTGACGTGTCTGAATGGCCAAGTTGCCTATAAAAATTTCCCTCAATCATTCACCACCCCAACCCGCAATTCCTTCAATCACCCTTCCTAAAAAAATAATAATACTGTGTAATTTTTATACCAACACATGCAAGGGTTCATTGCTGAATTCAAGATATGAACGTTAAAAATTGAATAATAAATGACGTATGGTACAATGCAAGAAAATAAACGTTGACATATATGTAATAAATATAAATATATGGTATTTTAAATTGAGGTAAATATCTTTAATAAATAGTCATAGTTCCATTCCGGAATTGAACATATATGGCTTGGAATAAACATAAATATTAATTTTTCCTTCGAATATATGCTTATTTCATTGTTACAACCTGTGTTGAATGCGTAATTACTTTTGTTGCCTTTTTTCAAAATTTCTATTCTTTATAAATTGTCTCGTTTATTCTCATAATTTTTATTAGATTATATTTCTATTAATTTTAATTGTCATTTGACTTGTTTCATTAGGATTCAAAACTTTTAAATATGATATAAAATATCTGATATGTGAACATAGCAAATTTATAAAGCTTTTAAGGAAGAACCATTTATTATTTATTTTTTAAACCAGTAACTTCTGTAATATAACATTATTTCGTTGCAGGTTGTAAATACATATGAAGAGAAAATACAATATACCTTACCGATTTGATAATTCATAAAAATTTGCGATTATTTTACAACTTTATTATTTAAGCGATAAAGAAGGAGCAGCGGTGAAATACGAGCAAAAGGAAGTTTAATCTGATAAAAAAATATCCATTACTAGGAATGCCGACGATGAAAAGGAGAGAATACATAGTATTTAAATATATAAAAGCTTTTGTTCTAACATTTTCAAAGTAAAAGTTAATAAAACAACTATCAAAGGTTACGAGATGGGCATCTTTTATATATTAAATATTCATGAGTAGAGAGCGGATTTCTAGCCATTATAAATAATAATAATAAATAATAATAATAAATAATATTTATATCATCGAACACATTTCTAAATATCTATACAAATCTTGAAAAATGTGATTACTTAGCGGTAAGATTTTTTTACTTTTTGCTTATTTTGACATTTTGTGCTTTTTTCCGATTGTGTTGCTTATTTAGAGCATTTTCTTAAACTTTTAATAAATATTAATAAAAATTTCACGCTGCTTTTAAGGGGGTATCCCACTTTGACGGTTTCAAAAATCGTTTTTTTGGCTTAAAATGTTCCTTGGGATGTGTAGTATGCATTCCAAGTCCGCCAGAAACATTTAAGTTAATGTGCTAATATAGAGATTTTCATAAAAATTTGTATCCCATCATTTATAGATTATATTTATATGACATACTTTCTTCGTGTCTTTTGACAATATTATTGCTTTTTATAATATGATACAATAATTATAATTTTATATAAATTATAAAAAATGAAATTTGTACCAACTGAGTATCGGTATTAATGAATATTAGTATAAATTACCATTTTACAATACAATAACAATTGATTAGTTTATAAATAAGTAGTTATAACAGACGTACACTTAATAGGAATCACACCTACGTAAACGTCTTTAGACTAGGCCCAGTAAGTATTAAATCTAAACAAATTCTAATAATAGCTAATAATAATGTATTTTACAACCGTGTCAATTTTCTACTCTCGGCAAAAATACTGATGGAATGATTTGCACATATTTATCGTTTTCGTTAATTTTTATATTGAAACTTGTACTATTGGATTGACATTCCGAAAACATTGTAACTTTGCTTATTTATCAAAAATTGTTATATGCGTGTATCGTATTAACGTGGGGAATCACAGCTAAATTTTATTAAAAAATTCACAAGTATATTCATGGATAGTTGTGTTCTGTTACTGCTGTCTTAATCGTATTTATTTACTGAAGAAAACTACAAACCCATAATGCCAAAGGTGAAAACCACAATACAAGAATGCATTAGAGACTATCTAGAACTAAGAAGTGCAATTTTAGTTCCTAACTGCATCCTAATTAGGTACAACGCTACATCAAAAACGATTGAAAAAGTTCAAAGCTGAACTAAAAAAACAGCAGACAATTTCACAATCTTTAGCATCGTGTTCAACAAACGATGGAAAATTTAAATTTAATTTACATTTGTGCAAACTCAGACAAAAATTTAATAAATTAAATAAAGAAATCAAAATGCTGATTTTAGAATTTAAAAAACATACATGAACAGAAACATGTAATAAAATTAATGTAATGCAAGGCAAGACATACTGGACAGAAATAAAAAAAATCAGACTACATAACTAACATCAAAGACCCAATCAACGGTACCATACTGACTGACGATTTAAAAATTGATGCAGCCTTTGCAGGACAGTTAAAATCTACATTTAAACCAATAGACAATAATGGCATAATAGTTAATGACTGGTACGCGGCATTTGACAAGTCTCCATTACCTTCTCCAAACGACGATTCATTAGACGAGACAGATTATTATTCAATTTTACTCTCTGGTAAAAACTCCTCTCCAGGTCATGATAAAATTCCCACATCAATCCTTTAAAAACTCCCTCATGAAATCCACACGTTTATTCTAAAAATTTTCAACTTCTGCTATTCCCACCAATATTTCCCTACAACTTCCTATCCAACAGATCCTGCCAAGTAAGAATTAAACAAACACCTTCCCATTTATTTCCAATCTTACAAGACGTCCCTCAAGTTTCTACCGTATCCCCACTCCTATAAAATATATTCTGTCACGACATTAGTAATCCTTATCCCACATATTTTAACCCTTCAAAATATTCCTTGTTTTTCGCTGATGACACCGTTCTTGTTACCCATTTACCCTCTCTTTAAATAGACCAACAATCCCTTCATCGCTCCTTCGACTCCATCCAAGCTTGGTGTGGCGAATTAAAATTAATCCCTCTAAATCTCAACTATTTATCCCCTATCACAAAATCACACCACAATCCCCTACAATTTTTATCAATAATACCATTATCTATCCCTCTTACACCTGTAAATACCTCTGTATCCTTTTTGATTCAAAACTTTCCTTTAAATCCCATGCAATATCAAAAATAAAAAACAAAATCAAAACCAGGGCTCGGAATTTCAGATCGTTAACTCATAAACAACAGGGAACATCGAAAAAACAGCAACCCATATATATAAATCGATATGCCGGCCCTTGTTAGAGTATGGTGCAATCCTCTTCACCCAAATCTGACCATCTATCCTTCATCACTTCTAAGTCGCCGAATATCCGCCCTAAGAACCCTAATTAAACTTCGACACCCTGCCAACCAACCCCATAACCCTTCAAACGAGCTTTTATACGAAACCACCCAAATCCCACCCATTTCCCAAAATATATTATATCTCAGTAATAAATTTGCTAGTAATCTCCACAACCAACCCCTTTTAACCACTGTCTACCTCTGTCAACCACTGTCAACCACTGTCAACCTCTGCCAACTACTGTCAACAACTGACAACCATTGTCAACTACTGCCAACTACTGTCAACCACTGTCAACTTATGTCAACTACTGTTAACTACTCTAGAAATATTCAGCAGATTTTCTATTAGTAATATTAATTTTTTAGTATCTTTCTTCCAGATATTTGTAATTTTTCTTTTCTGTTTTACCTCGTTATTAATCCTGTCGGAATTGTAAATAAGTTATTCTTGTAGATTGCGAAAAAAATTTTTAAATCTATTTCAGTATATTTTTAATTTTTCGAGAACTTAAATTCATTGATTCAGAATATTTTTAACTTTCTATAAAGATTTTGAATCAAACAAAAAATTTAATTATCCTCCACCCACATCTACAATTAACCAATTTTATCTCTACAAAAACTGTATAAAATAAAAAAAGAAATATAAAAGGGTGAATAAATATATCAGTTTTATCTCACTGATTGTATTTGTATATTAAATTTCAGTAACTTATTTATTATCTGTTTTTCATCATCATCTGGTTGATTGTTAACAACCGCCAACCTTTGTCAACTATTTTCAACTACTGTCAACCATTGTCAACCATTATCAACTATTGTCAATTTCTGTCAACCATTGTCAACTATTGTCAACCAGTGTAAACTTATGTCAATTACTCTCAACCATTGTCAAGTATTGTCAACAATTGTCAACTACTGTCAACCATCGTCAACTACTGTCAACCATCGTCAACTACTGTTAACCATCGTCAACTACTATCCTCAAGTAATGTCAACTTGAGGATAGTAGTTGACGATGGTTGACAGTAGTTGATAATTGTTGACAATACTTGACAATGGTTGAGAATAATTGACATAAGGGTCAACCACTATCTACCACTGTCAACACTGACAACCACTATTTACCTCTGTCAACCACTGTCAACCATTTTCAACTACTGTCAGCTATTGTCAACTACTGTCAACTACTGTCATCCACTGTCAACCGCTGTCAACCTTTTTTTCTTTTACGCACCTCTCGTCTGACAGAGGTGTGTGGGACTCCTCCTATGACTTCTGAATAGGCCCTACCTACTAAACCTCATCTCACTCTTGCTACCGGGTACCAGTAGTTCGCTCGCGAATTTCACACCTGGTACTCGGGCTGCCCGCAACTCGTATTGTCAATCTTCTGTCGTCGACTTGCGTCTCGTTAAGATGTCCTTATGGCGTTATGGAGAAGCACTTCATTGGCAAACGACTGCATCGCAGCCCACTCATATCCACTCTCCAGCATTAAACCTACACCTGTGTCAGCACTAACTGGAGCGACGAGTGCTGCCGTCCGCGCCGCAGAGATCGCACTTAGGGCATGATTCCTTAGCGATCCTGGCTAGATACGACCCGAAACAACCGTGGCCCAAGAGGAGCTGTGTCAAGAAGTGATCAAGTTCGCCATGTTCGCGCCTCGCCCATGGTCTGGTATCAGCCGCCTAATCCACTTTCCCTTTACCGCCATTACCCACCTGGCCTGCCAGTTAGCCAACGTTATGTCTCTCTGATCCTTCCTGACCCGAGACTTATCCGCACCAGCCCTAATCGCTTTGTAAGCGGAGGACCTGAAAACAATTTCCAAATTCGGAGGTGTTGTTACTGCTAGAACTTCAGCCGCGTCTTTCAATACCATTCTGGAGGCTCTGGCGCCACTCTCTGTATACCAGGTCTAAGAGCGCTGGTCTGAGAGAGGAGACCGGAGAGAATGACATCAGTGAGGCGGTAGCAAGATGCCTGGGTGATAAGTGCACCGTCAAGGTGGAATAGATACGCAACTAGGGATCGGACTTGAGGATCGCTTTAGTGTAGCGGTTGGGGAACTTTATTAACCATTACCCCAAAATATTTTGTGTAAGTTAATATTACCCCCTCATATTGAAAAGAAGAAAATTAATGTAAATTTAAATTAAACTTAATTTATTGAATTAATCTACACGGCAAATAAAAAATGTTACATGAAAATAGTAAGTGTGTAAAATTAATTGAAAACTGTCCCCTTTCATGTTTTGGAAAAATGATGTTGCTTCATGTTTGATCCAATAACATCCAATAACAATCCAAAATTGGGGATTTTTGATGTAAGAGCAATTTGAATACAGTCTTCGGCGTTTAATCGATTTCGGTTCTTCATTTTTATTTTCATTAGAGTGGAAAAGCCTTGTTTATAAATGTAGGTTGTTGGAAAACAACTTTTTTACCGCCTCCTCATGTGCAATTTTGAAGGCCTTTTGACAACCAAAAACACGACAGATTTGCTTTGCTCTTAAAATACGTGCTTCAGTATTACATGGAAGTTCAAGAATTTCCTCTGCCAAACCTGGAAGATCTTCTGGTACGCTAGCAATGTCACATTTAAAAGGATCTACAACCCAACTGACAGTATGTATATCAACTTCTGAAAAGTAATCAGAGAAACGCTCTCTGAGTTTGGTAAGATGTCTGATAACTGTATCCTTGATCTCATTAAAAGCAATATTTTCACAATTTTCCAAAAACAAAGCCAACTTTGAAAAAGAAGCTATCTTGTTCTGTTCTGCTTTCTCTCTACAATATTGAAGCATCAATCCAAACGCTGACACTATTTATCTGGCTAAAATGATATTAATATTTTTTCCTTGCAACTTTTTGTTCAATATATTTATATTCTCAAAAATGTCAGCTAAATATGCGAGACGTGTAACCCACGAGGTGTTTTTAAACTTATCTGCGAGAATATTCGTTTGATCAACCATAAACATTTCGAGTTCAGTTTTGAGAGCCCTTACTCGATTTAGACCATTTCCGCGAGAGAGCCATCTCACTTCTGTATGATAAAGTAGGTCCGTATATTCAGCTTCGTCGTCCTGGCATAATTCACGAAATAGTTGCGTGTTTAGTGCATCTCCTTTGATAGCATTAACAATCTTGATGACATCATGCATGACGGCTTCCAGTGTAGATTCCAAATATTTCACAAGAAGTGCCTGGCGATAGATCATACAGTGAGTAACTTCAATATTTGTTTATCCGTATTATTGTTTATCCGTATCAAATTTCATAGGCAAAAAAGTCGGGAATTAGTCATTCCCGATAGCGAGTATGCCGCGAGTCGCGCAGACAAATGTAAAATCGTGTCATCTTATGTGCGGGCATATGCGGTGACATATGCGGTCGCAAGTGCGCGCACGTCAGATGACATGTGCGTTCGCACTTTCGCGAAACTCGCAACACTGGTCCAGACGCGCCCTTTGACTTGTTTTAGTAGTGGTGGGGAGTCAGGTGGCCCAGTCGGTATATCTCGCTAAATTGTTTAAGTTTTAAGATTGGTTTGTACAAATACTAACACGGTTATGAATTAGCAAATTAGAAAATAATAAAATAAATAAAATAAAATATATCTTTATTTCAGAGTGTACATAATACAGAATGAAATTGGCGTCAGTGGTCTTAATATTAATATTTATTCTAATGCTTATACTAATTACAGATAGACTTATTGATACTATAATCCTAAAAATAGTTTTACATACTAGAATTGCCTAGATATAATGAGCTATTACTAAATAATGAATTCCGTAATGGAGTATGGTTCTCGCATAATTAAGTACTTACGAAGCGCAATTTTCGGTTGCTTTGTGTTATGTTTTAATTCTTTAATTTCATTTGGTAATGAATTAAAAAGTTTAATTGCGGAATAATGTACTCCATCCTCAGTTCGTTTCAGATTGTGTTTGGGGTATATGTAATTGTTGGTCCTTGTTGTATACTTATTTAGTTTGTCATCCTGCCCTTTGATATGTCTGTGGTAAAACATAATAGTTTCCAGAATATATACGCCATAAAATGTTAAAATGTTGTTACTTTTGACGGTATTTTAAACCAAACGTGATTCTGATTGCTTTCTTTTGTGCTATGAAAATATTGTTTGCACGAGTTTTGCCTCCCCAGAATACAATTCTGTACCGTAAAATACTTTCGAAATTGGCAAAATATGCGGCTTTAAACACTGTACTGTTTAGGTATTTTGATAGTTGTCTTAAACTATGAATGATACTATTTAATTTATTTTCTGTACTATTTATATGATCTATCCAATTCATTTTATTATCTATAATAACTCCTAGGAATTTTTTTGAATTAGTTAATTTTATCACTTCATTATCTAGTGTAATAGTTTCTGGAAGAGCTGCATTTAGTTTGTCAAATATAATGATATTAGTTTTATCCTTGTTTATTAGTAATTTATTTTTAGTGAACCACTCTTTTACTCTAAGAAATAGTACGTTTGAATTGTTTATTACTTCATTTAAATTTGAATTCGAGATTAAGAGATTGGTGTCATCTACATAATTTATTATTTTCTCTTGGCCGGTATGGATTGTGGTGATGAGGTCATTTATGAAAAGGAGGAAAAGTGTGGGTGCTGTTAAGCTTCCTTGGGGAATTCAGCAAGCACGCCGTTTTTTTGAACCACCACCCGTTGTGTCCGGTCGTATAAATAGGATTTAAACCAGTCGAGTGCCGTGCCTCTAATTCCATTCTTTTCTAATTTTAGCAATAAAAGTTTGTGATCTATTGTATCGTATGCTTTCGATAGGTCGATAAAAATGCCCATTGTAATTTCTCGTTTTTCTGAATTTTTTAGTATATTGTCTATGAAATTGAAAATGGCTGTTGAAGTTGACTTGCCTTTTGTGTACCCGTGTTGCATTATATTAATTGTGGCACAAGATCTAAAAAATGTTGTAATTCGATTTATCATAGCGTTTTCAAAAATTTTTGAGAACACCGGCAGAAGACTGATAGGTCGATAGTTTTCAATATTATCTGCATTTCCTTTTTTGTATATGGGTTTGATAATGGCAGTTTTTAATTTATTAGGGAATATACCATTTGATAATGAATTATTTATGATATGAGTTAGCGGAGCTACTATTTCAATTGCAGTCTCTTTTATTATTATGCTTGGTATATCATCAAATCCACAGGACAGTGTGGTTTTTAATTTGGAGATTATATTCAAGCATTCTATTTCGGTCAAAGGATTGATAAATATACTTCTATTGTTTTCTTCAATCTTATCGTCATAATTTATTGAAGTCTGAAGTTGTGCTGTTATCTTGGAGCCCTTTTGAAAATGTGTGTGAAATGCAGAGGCAATTTCATCTGCGGTTCCTGGTACTTTTATAACTGATTTTTTATTTTGTTTTCCCTTTATATTGTTTATTACTTCCCAAACACATTTATTTGAATTGTTCGAGTTTTCGATTTTAGATTTGTAATAATGTGATTTATTTTCTATTAGAAGTTGATTGTATTTTTTTGCGTGAGTTTGTAGGAATTTATTAATTCCTGATTATGACGAGACAAGACGTATAGAATGTCGAGCTCCTTTTTACATTGTATGAGCTCCTGTGAAGATGGTATGCTTTTTGTTCGTTTTGATTTTATTTTTATATTTTTTACGGGAAAGCATTCATTCATTAAATTAGAGTACAAATGATTGAATAGATCCCATTGTGCATGCATTAGAAATATTGTATAGGTAGTTCCAGTTAATATTACGTATTTTTTCTTTAAAATTTAAAATATTATTTCTATTGAATAATCTTTTTTGACACACGTTGTTTGTAGTATTTTCTATTATTGGGATTTCTATTTTTTGTCCAAGATGATCAGATACATGCATGTTAATAACGCTGCTTGCATAGGTGTCTGATTTATTAATAAATATATTGTCGATACATGTTTGTGATGTTTTTGTTACTCTTGTTGGACAATTAATTAGATATCTATAACCGTAGCTATTCAATAGTTGTGATAACATTTGTTTTGATATCGTGTTTTCAAGGAAATTTATATTAAAATCACCTACTATTACCGTTAATTTGTTTTCGATTTCTACTGTATTTAAAGTTTCTTCAAATAGTTTTAAAAAGCCATCAAAGTTTCCATTGGGTGGTCTATATACAGCAATTATAATTAGTGTACGTGTATTATGAGTGACAGTTATTGCAGTGCATTCAAATACATAAGGCTTACTTATTTTAGTTATATTCGGTGTGTTGTGGCAATTGATTTCTTTTTTCGAGTAAATTGCTACTCCTCCATGTTGATTTTCCCTTCTGCAGAAAGTGGATACCAAGTTAAAGTTATGGAGAGTGATATTTCTAAGTTGTTCCTCAGTTTTCCAGTGCTCTGTAGCGCAGAATATGTCACAGTCAAATATTTCTAGTTCTTTGCCTAGTAGATCAGAGCAGTTACCTATTGACTGGATATTTTGATGGATGATTGTTAATGTTTTTTCTGAGATATGTTTTGATTTAGAGGGTGTCGATAGTTCCTCTTTTTCAGGTGGTATAAAAAATTATCGATAAAAACATGTTTAGGCCATAGTTCTGGTTTTATGATGTCACCTGCCATATCAGAGGGTATAGATACCTTGAAAGATGCGTACTCTTCGGGATATTTTGATTGCATCATTTCACACTTTACGTTTTTAAAATTTTTCGAGTTAAGGTAATTTTTTAGTTTTTCTTCGGTGACCGTTGGATCCAAACGGCAGACATGAAAATGCGAAAATTTTATTCCACCCTTAATGTCTATATCTTCTTCATTGGTTCCATGTGTGCGATGCGATTTCCTTCGTTTAGGATTTTGCTGTTGCCAATCTCCTTTTTCTTCCTCCTGCACAGGTGTGGAAAGTGGGATTTCTGGAACGTTTTTGTTATTTTGAATTTCCGGAACTTTTTGTATACATTTGTTTTTTCTTTCTAATTGGACTTCACTTTGTATACATTTTATATCCTTAGGTTTTGAAAGTAACTTAATTTCACTTTGTAGTTCACTTATGACCCCTTTTAATTCGCGTATTTCACTGCACATGTATTTAGTTTCATGTTCAACTGCTTTTTTTATAATTAAATTAAACTCCGCACTTTTTAAAAAGATTATTACATCTTCGTTTCGGGAACGAAGGTCGGGGGCCATTTTATGGCTTTTTATTGAGGGTTGAGATTTGAGCACGGTACCAGGCACGTCCGTTCGGTATGGAGGCTAGTTTACTAAATAGTTCTTATTACTCCCCAAAATTTCATTTTTACCCCATTTGGGATAATTTACCCTGTCCCCCGACCACTGCCTTAGTGGAATCAACCAGGGCGCAGATCCAGAGGCTCTTGGACATGCGGTGGATTAGGATCGGCCTCACTAGGTGTACAGTCCAGGGAAGACCAGTCAGACCACCGACGGTAATAAAATGCTGGGACCCGGGGCACAAGACAGCCCAGTGTACAGGAGTGGACGGACGCGGACTATGCAGGAGTTGCGGAGAGAAGGACTACATAGAGAGAGACTGTCAGGGCGCGCCGCACTGCTTTATCTGCAAAGAATCCGGAAAATAGGCCGAGCACCCACGAAACCAGTACATAGGCCAGGAAAAGGGGACGCGACCGGCGCGGACTCGGCACCAACAAGGATCGACGACGCTACCACGGCCGTAGAGAAGGCATGACTAGCCAACAGGCCAACCCCAGGAAGGTCCCAACCCGGCTTGCTCGGAGTTATTCTGCTGAATGTTAATAGATGCCAGGCCAGGACTTCCTCATGATTCGAGGATGGGACCAAGGTGGTACGGGGATTGTCCGAAAGGGGACATCCTCTGCCGAGGGAGGACGCGGAATCACGGCTGACGGCAGCAGGCAGCCCCTGTAAGGGTATAGTGTGGCTGAAGCTGGACGACATTAGTATGACATCCTGCTACATATCACCCAACAAAACTCACAAAGAATTCGAGAACTGGCTAGCGGCGCTCGAAGCCTTCTTAAGAAGTACGAGAGGGAGGAACCTCATAGGGGGGACTTCAATGACAAATCTCACCTCTGGGGGGAGAGTAGGGTTGACTGCAGAGGAGAAACCCTAACGGAGAGCCTAGTAGTCCTTGAGCTGGAGATGGTCAACGCTGGCAATAAAGCCACATTGGTAGACACGGGGATGATGGCTGGAATAGCCAACTGGAGGGTTGAAACTGGCATCGAGAGCCACAGCGACAAAAGGTTCATAATGTTGGAGGTAGGCACCTAAACGGCTAGCAACAGGGCTTGGCAGGGCCAAAAAGCCAGGTGAGCCACCGAGAGAATGGACCGTGAGAAGCTACTATGCGAAATGGCTACCCATACAAGCCCGGACGCATCTGCGGAGGAGGCTTGCGCGGCCTACTCCAGGAGCCTCCTTGACGCATGCAACCGGCAGCTTACCTGCTTACCTGCTCTCGAGCCACCGAACGACTCGCTCCACAGCTTTCTGCATCGCCACCCTTAAATGGCCAATATCCCTACTTCTGGACCACCAGGATTAAGTCTGCTCCCTCCGGCAGTCGGAAAACCCTGTCATACGCTACGTTCCAAAGAAGGGGCCCCAGTACGGGTCCTGCGGGCTGCCTCCGGTTAGCTGCTCCTCCCTTGTTACCTCGCCACTATCCTTGTAGATTAGCTGTCTGTTCTCCCAGGAAGCTCCTAACTATATCTACGAGGTAACCTGGTACCACTCTACCGACTAGTGCCTCGATAATCACCGGCAACGGAAGCGAGTTAAAGGCGTTTTTGCATCCAGCGCCACTACCAGGCAGTGTCTCCTGCCTCTTAGAGGTCCCTCGTTTGCCTCGTCTACCAGTCT